>OLMO02000275.1:1852897-1903760 GCA_900291935.2 Cassiopea xamachana
TTACTAGGAGAGCAAGTGGCTGTCAATTTTTAATATCACAATCGATGTTTGGCAAGGACTCTTTGTAGCAGCTTGACTCCTTCATCTAATGTCTTAGTACTTTTATTATATTTTCATTGCTTGTTATAAAACATTTGATATAATCACATCCTGTCTCTCAAACGCTTTACAATCTTTTAATGGTCAGGTGGGTAAGCGAACTTACGCAATGAGAGGGGAGGTTCGTATGAGCTTAGAGCACAGGTGTCAACCTCAAGGCACGCGAGCCAAATCCGGCCCTGCATAAATTCTCATCCTGGTCAGCGAGACAATTTTGCACACATTTAGTATTTCAATGCTAACGGCCCGGAGTTATTAAGCACTGAAAACACATAAACTACAACAACCATTAAGCAGTGTAAACGCTAGGTATGAGGCCTTACCGGAACATCCCTGTGTGAAAGAAAGCTAGTTTCCATTCATTCAAGAGATAGATATGTGCTTTGAAAATTACGTAATTGACAGTTTGAGCCAGTTATATAGACATTTATAGAGACACCTCATAGGCTAATAGTAATATTGTTTGGTTGCCAACGCGACCAATTTTGATGACAGTTGATATTACGCATGCAAGCGTATGCCAAAGTATGACCAATAGGCAGATTTAGAGCATTATGTAATCGTTTCCATTTGTTGCAATGAAATTTCATTTTGATAATAGCAATATCTACAATATAAATACGTGTTATACACAACATTTTGCTAGAGACCGCAGTCTCTTATCGGAAGCATTTTGCTCAAACAGCAAGCTTTGCTTGTGTCACTAAGAAAGGGCACTCTGGCCGACCGTTAAAAAGTTCCTACTGAGAACTTGAAGTTAGCTCTTGAAATGGCAAAGAGAAAGGTTGATGCTGAAAAGAGAGCTTTTCAAATTTCAAATCCGATGGGAGGCTGAGTATATGTTTACTGACATTGTAGGAAAGCATGTCTGTCTTATTTGTGGCAGCAGCGTGTCAGTAATAAAGATATTTAATTTAAGACGGCATTATGAGACAAAACACCAGGAATTACAGAATAATTTGAACATAGAGCAAAAGCTACAGAAAGCAGAAGAGTTCAACGAGAATCTAACATCACAGCAAGCATTTTTCACCAAAGCAAAATCGCAAAATGAGGCTGCAGTGAAGGCAAGCTTTATTGTGGCAGAGGAAACAGCTAAGTCGTCCAGGCGAGTTTCTGTGGGAGAACTTTTGAAGAGCTGTATGATGAAAGTGTGTGATGTCTTGTGTCCAGATAACAGGCCAAGTTTTGGAAATGTAAGTATGAGTAGGAATACCACTGCTGATGGCGTTTGGATGAAAGCACGGATGTTAAGGACACTGCACAACTGACCGTCTTCATCCGTGGAGTGTACTCCAATTTGTGCGTTACAGAGGGAAAATTGCACTTCAAATCGATGCACGGAACTACAACAGGAAAAGATATGTTCAGAGATGTTTCATAATGTGTATCAAAGTGTAAAAGACTTGAATTTGCCTTGGGACACACTTATTGGACTGACGACAGATGAAGCGGTGAATAAAACAGACTTGAGGGAAGGATACTGGCAACACACTGGAACATCATCTTGCATAGCAGGCCGCTGTGCAGGGCGCTCTGCGGGGGAGCACAGTGAGAATTGCTGCCTATATGCGACAAACTATGGCAAATATCGAGAACCTTTCCAATTATTTAGCAATTTGAAACATGTTAGTTACTTCTGTAAATCGATCTATAGCAAACAAAGCCTCCTCTAACCAAACATGCAGTTCATGTCCCTGTGGCGTTAAAAATTGTTATGTCATTTTCACCAAATAGTTTCTCACTGTTATATCTTTCTATATGGTGCACTATAGGACGAATGATAAAGTACACACAAAATGTGCCCTCCACCTTTCTCTTACTGCTTCTTACTAAATTCCAGAATCAGATTTGAAAAGAACAACCTCTCATACGTAGTTTCCGCTGAAAACTTAATTTGTGTTGTGGAAAAAGCTCATGTCACCTCAAGGTTTAGTCCATCACCCTAAACATTCTAACTGCAATTCTATACATTCGGACTATATAAGTGACAAGAATTGATTGCTGAAGGCTTAAAAATATGGATTTTTCTAGTAATTTTGTCGTTATTTCGTTGCTAATATGTATATAACACCTTCTTTGCCATGTGTATCGTTGAGAACAAGTCAGAGGTGCGCTACAGCACTTGGATTGTTGTTGGTCAAAATGAGGCATTTTGGAGGAAACTTGCTAGAATGGGATGCAAGAGGAGAACTGTCCACGTGAGTTAACAGTATGTCACTTTATAATGCATCAAGAATGTCTGTGTATTAAAGTCCTAAGGATGGAACATGTAATGACCACTGTAATGCAAATCGTAACTTTATCAGAGATAAAGACTTAATTCACCGAAAATTTCCATCTTTTCTGCTGGACATCTATTCAGAATTTTTTATATTTCTTACCATACAGAAGTTCGCTTGCTCAGTCGGGGAAAAGTACTCAGTAGGGTGTTTGAGCTCAGCAAAGAAATTTGTCAATTCATGGAAAGCAAAAGAAAAGACTCAACAGTGCTATGGGACAAGGGATGGAAGTGTGAGCTAGCATTTCTGGATGATGTAGCAACACATCTCAACTTCTTAAACCTACAGCTTCAAGGACGAGATCGAATGATCACTGACATGTATGATGCAGTGAAGGCATTTCAAGTGAAGCTGCTCTTATGGGAGACTCAAATGTGTCAGTGCAGCTTGCCTCACTTTCCTTGTTCCCAAACAATGTCAAATCAGGACGATGCAAATATGTTCCCAAATATGTACTTTGCTGATAAACTAAATATACTTCGTGCTGAGTTTGCAACGCACTTTTGAGACTTTGAATTCGCAAAAAGGAAACGTTGAATTGCTTTGCAACCAATTTGCAGTTGTTGTTGAAACTGTTCCTGTTGAGTTACAATTGGAGCTGATAGAACTGCAATGTAGCAGGTCATTAAAGGCAAAGTATGATGCTGTGGGGCTCATACAGTTTATTCGTTCAATTCCTGAAAAAATGTGCCAGCTCCGTCTACACATAGCTTGAACTTTGTCCATATTTGGCAGCATATATTTCTTATACTTCAAACTTATGTACCTATCAGAGCAAACGTTTTATTTAGAAGGAAATTGAAATAACTTTAAAATGTGGCTATTTTGACATAGCAGTCCTTTCTTGCTGCATTCTCTTTTATGTTAAAAATGCTTATTGTTATTCACTGTTCATTGGCCTTGCTATTAATATGCCTTCCTCTTTCATAGTTTACCTTCTTAATGAATTCCTCCTCAAGAATCCATGACACCTATTTGATTAGAAGACCTTTGTTTGATAGCAACCGATACCGTAGTTACCCCCTCTAATTCTTATTCAATCTCAACGCTCAAGTCTAATGAAGTGATACCCCTGTATAGGCAAGTATAGATGTCTCTTCCTCATTATTGTTCTTGTTAGGACTATGAAATTAAATTAATTCACCTATATTATAGAGGGCTAGAAGATAGCCTAATTTGCAAAATTGACAAACCCGCTTTGTAAAGATGATAAGTAACTGCACCTTCACTAGGAAAGCCTAGATACAAAAGGTGTAGTGCTTTGATTTTTCAAAATGAGAATGGCCTTTCCTTTATGGAAAATGGTTCACTTCTGGTCTTGCAAAATGGTATTTCCAAAGGCAAACGTCAGAAACAGCGTCTTACTCTCTTGTAGAATTATAGACTTTGCAGAACTTTTGCTGATTGTACAACGATAGCCACCTTTTGCTTACATTAAGCAATACTATCAACTTCTTCTACGAGTATTTCAAGCAACAAAACTTTTAAAAATAATAAGGTACTTTAACTAACTGTATTAAGTAACATGTGTATTGGCAGAGTATCTGTTGTATACTGCCCTATACTTTAATATTTCATATTTTAATTCATATGTGATAGCCCACTCAAGTCTTAAATAGCAATTAAATCTACCGTAGAACTTAAATGATTAAGTATAGCTCAATTTTGCTAGAGTTGCAATTACATCACATGCAATCTAAGTAATAATGACTTGACGTTTTATGCACAGATTAAACTAATTGGTGCAATATAGTAAGATCCCATTTCTTATTGTAATTACAAACAACAATGCAGTATCTTTACATGGAATATGAGCGATAAATATTTCTTAATAATTCTTCTCTATCCAAAGCATGCGCTGCATACACAAAAGTGTCTATCCGCTTCGCAACTCGGAAATAACTGTGAGCATGCTGAACTGCAACTACTCTTTTGGCTTTATGAAAATTTGGGATCCCAAAGTGTCATGTCCTACATTTTGTAACCATATGCTTCAAGTTCACAGAGCTCTAGATGTGACTTATTGGGTGGTGTATGAAAGCTGATATAGCGACCTCTCGTCGCCTGAGGACAGTCAAACCTCTTCATTGTGTTTTCTGTAGGTATGCTTCCTTGTTGTATACAAAAATCATTTGCTATTCCTCCAGCTTCATTGCTGCTGCCAACTCTGACATCAAATGGCTGGGAGCGGAGATAGTGATGACCTTGTCTATTTTGAATTCGAACGTACAGAATATGATATTCGAAAAGAAGATCAATGAGTAGCCATGGTGATGTATTTTCCATTGTAGTCACTGCACAGTTCCACCATTCTGAATCTAGACTGCCATCCACAGCGTTTGATGCAACTGATCTGGGGTCGTATAGCGATGACATAGACACTGGTTTATTCAGGGCAACATTGGAAACTGAAATATATTTAAATATATCAGTGTAAGAGTATGCCCTGGCTACCATGAAACAGTTAAGCAGATTACAAACTACAGCCTGCTTTTAATTGTGTAGAATCAGTTCAATCAGATGAACAAATTTAGCCAATGGTTTGAAAACGATAATGCAGTTAAGTTTTATTATCATGTTTAATGTAATTGAGTATACAATTGGAACTAATGTATTGGCACTTACTGATGCATGGAAGACTACGAGGTCCAAAATACTCATCACTGCATTCATGTATGCATTGATACCCGGGACATTGGCATGTATCAAAGCATACTGATGTATTGTTACATGGTCGGAATGATTCACAATAAGAGCCAACCTATAAAGATGAATATCAAAATTATTTTCTATTACTTTCATCATCTTGCCAACACCTAAGATGAAATGTGCTTTGCGACTATCATCTTTCTTTCTACAGCGAAAAACAAAACAAAAACATTTTCTACCACCTTAGTGAATTCGCATTTTAAACAACAAAAGAAACGATCATCGTATTGAACTGAAGCTATTGCCATTTCAAAGTGTAGTACATGATAAATTGCATTGACTGGGAATCATGTCAATCGAAATTTTTGATATCTTTGATGCCTACCAAAATTAATGCCCCAGTGAAGATGAAGCTAGCAAGTTGGGCAAGGAATTTTCTTACAGTAAGGATGAGTTCTCTAAGAATGTTATCACTTCTAAAATAAAGCACACACGGCTGAGGTACAGGCAGGCAGTAGATACAGGGAGAAGAATGCAGGAAAAAGATACTGCATTTAGAAGTGGCTCAGCCTCATCGATGAATCCGTATTTTTCTGTTTCCTATTTGAATCCATTTTCCCTATTTGCTAGTGTTATAATATTGGCAAAAAATAGAAATAATCGTTCGTGTATGTTCCTCGGTTCATCTACTCTTGCGCTCTAAATCGAAGCTATTATTTCATCGTTTACAAAGTTTCTTCCGTCTACAGCTGTCCTCGCGTAAAGCAAACACAGCGTTTACGAAAATATCTGTTTACATCTACGTGTGGAAGGGAGTGAGCGAAAATAAAAATAGTCGTTTTCAAATATATACGTACTCATGAGGGTGGGGCCATAGAGTAGCATGACATCTACATGATTACCAACCATGGTAAATTGATTCTTTACTCTCAAATCAAATAATAAAAAAAAGAAAACAAGCGTTAACATACGTATTTTGTGGAATAATTTGTGGAATAATATGTCCAATATTCTTTGAGAGCAAAATCGCTTGCATTTGCTTCTTCTTTGATTTTGTTGTTCAACTGACAATTGTCTGAACCTAATTGTTTGTGATTGACTGATTTGCAATCATTGTGATCATCAGAGCATTTATCAAAGCATTGCTGAACGTTTTTCACTGTGTATGATGTGATGACGTTGTTGATGAGAGCACGATCTGTTACTGAAATATCAAATGATGCCTCGATTTTGCACGGAAGACGAAGGATGCGACACCTTGAATGCCAGAGTGCTAAACTACAAAGAGGATAACTCAACTGTGAGCATCAGCGATTAAACTCCCATGAGAAAAACTATGCACCTGATATTCATACAAGTTAAATAGCTATGATACAGTTTAATACAATATGAAGGTAACCATCTGCAATTATCACAAATATCTATTGCCAACAGTTTGGAAATAATTACAAAATCTCAGCTTTAATTTGTTTCATACTTGTTTCCTGTTGCTATAATTCTTTAACAATTATTCCTATAGTTTAAATACTATTTGATGCAAGATGACTCCATTCACATGTGGTGATTGCTATACATTTTTTAAAATCCTTTTGATAATTCAGCTAAAAACATTTCTATGCACTAGTTTCTATTACTTACAATTATCTATCTCATTTCATAGCTATGATAAGAGAGAGAATGCCTGATGAAGTAAATCAATCCTTGAAATTTCACAAGTTTACTCATGTTTCAAACAGGACTATTAACTTCTGCGTACTTCACCCACTTTCTTTCTTCATTATATGGCCCAGTCCTCTTAGTTAATTAATGCTAATATTTCTCTTAATCAGCGGTTGATAAGAAAGATATGTGGTACCAATGTCGAAGTGGATGTTAAATATTTATAGCTGCTCTTGCTGGTTTGCTTGTTTACTACATTGAATTCAAGTTTACAAGAATAGTGTATGCAAGCACCATGTATTTGAGTATAGGTAGGAAATCATATATTATTGAATATGATTAATTTTGATGTAATTGAGAAACTCACAGCAACCACTTCAAGAAAAAAATGTATTCTGCTTGATTGTATGTTGCCGATATCCGGACAACCGTCAATTAACGATAATAGGACAAGCAATGGTTAATTGAGCATTTTATATACGAAAGGTCAATCCGCAATTTACCAAATTCACCTAAAAGCATCACATAAAATTGCACACACCAAAAAGATAAGCTAAAATTAAAAGTAGCAACATGCTAGCATCTGTGCACAGTTAACAGTAAAAAGTACTGGATGTACAATCCATGGAAAACTCTCGTCAGCTACTTGCTTGACATTGATGAACCTCGTAGAATCATTTCGGATTCACAAAAATATAACTTTGTGCTGTTTTTGATGAAAAATGAGAAAGCAAGGAAACAAAATACTATCTCTCTGCACTGAATGCAGTTAATAGGAAAAAAAGAAAACAGAAAGAACCTCAAAGTATTATGTGCGTAGCAGAGGTGGTCGCTAGGGGAGCACAGGAGAGGGGAGATCCCCTGTCAACAATTTTGGTATATTGGGTCACTTGATCTTGGTTTTTAGAGTGTATTGACGTTGCTTTCAAAGTATTCTGTATTCTATTGAAATGATAAATCGTCTCACTGTTACATGGCTATTAAGACCTTTCTAACTACCAGTTATATTATATTGAATTATGAGACTTATTTTTGATATCTCAATATTCAAAAAAACAGGGTGTAGTTGCAAGAAAGCTACACACATTTTATGATATTGCACCTAGAGCCTCCAATGCTAAAATTTCTAGAAATCACCACTGATATGAAGTAAAAGTATAAAGTCTAACAGAACAAAATAAGCACAAATAAAATGTTTAAAGCTACAATAAGCATAACAATTAGCAGTTTGTTTTCATGATTTGTAGAATGATATCCAACTCTGTTTGTTAATAGCCATTAGTCCACCTTTGAGCAGATCACACTATTTTGAAAGATAGAAGTTGTCCAGAAACAGATTCAACTTCTTCATTTGTTGACCTGAATTCAGAGGGCTGCTGTGGTGTATCAATAGGCTTCTGGTCCAGTGTCTATACTATCGACTGAAATAGTAAATGCTAGTACTTGCCACCAGGAAGGACATTTTTTTGTAACAGTAAAAAGGATGCTTATTTGTTTCGTTCCTCACTAGTCTGTCTCACAACAATATGGAGGAATCAAAGAGAAGAGGCCTTTTTCACTCATTCACTTTGTTACAAGTTTATCAATGGTAAAGTGTTCCGGATATACGTTCCAGTGCATTGATGAGAGTGGTGATCTCAGTATGGATGTTGTTGGCTTTACAAGGTATTCTGATCAATGTAGCATTGATTCTGAGTGTAAATTTGTTGTCACAAGAAATAAAGGATCAGAATTTGAGAATAAGCATAAGATTGATGACACCAGTAACTATTACAATGTTTGGAAGAAGCAGACGATGAAGCAGGGTAGGTAATTTAAAACCGTAGCTGGGGTGTTAGCAGCCCTTGATGTTGACCTTTCTAATTGAATAAGTCATGCTGACTAATTCACATTCTTTCAGATAGCCTCCTGTTATTTCTTTTATTAGCATGCACTTCCAAATTCATTAGTATCTCTTTCATAGTTTCTCAGTACAACAAAGTGTGATAATATTTGAAGAAGCATGACACTACTTTATAGTTTCTAAAATATGTTCAAGTTGTACTTAACCCATCTTTAATTGAAACATTTCTTGGAAACCGCAGCTGAAATATAAACTTTAAGAGAAGAGCCACGACGAAAACAAACATCTTTCATCTTTATATATTTTACTATTTCGACATTCCAATAATTAGGCCTATGCCAGTAGACATATACGGTGTTGACTTAAACGATAGTCATATACGGTGTAAAGACATAAACGATGTTGATATAAATGATACGTTTCGAGACGTCTTGTCCCATCATCAGTAATAAACAGTGCTAACGGGAGGTTTTTATAAACAGGGAAAAACAAGTGGGAGAAAAACAAGTGGAAATCAAGAAAGTAAATCCACGGGAAGTCAAGAAAGTAAATAACGGGGAGACCTAAAGGGAAAATATACACTAGGGAAAAAAACCCCAACCAGCAAAAACATATATATTGCCTAAATAAGGAGAAAACCCCAACCAGCAAAAACATATATATATGAGGAAAAGCAACCTAATAAAAGCAAGAGAGCTATGGTAAACAGGCTATATTTTCAGAGCTCCTCGATTCCCCTTTATTTATTTTAGTCCCTTAAGGCCTTTAGTCGTATTTCCACTCATAATATTTGAAAATAGAAAACGAGGTATGCAAGATCTTGAATGCCATAATGCCAAACTACAAAGAAAATAATGCAGCTGTAAGCGTCGTCAATTAAATTCCCTTGGAAACGCTTTACAGCTTATTTTTATATGAATTTAATAGTTATGATACTGTTTGCTGCAATATGTATGTTAAAAAACTTCAAGTATCGCAAATACCTCTAAAAGAACTGCACGAGCTAACAATCTAAACAGTATTCATCAAAAACTTTTTTGGAAATAATTATAAAGTCACATCCTGCATTTAACTGAAATATGTAGAGGTTGCTACAATTCTTTGAGAACTGTTCCTATAGTTTGTATCATATTTGATACAATATAATTCCATTTATTAGTGATGATAGTTATATATTTCTTCAAATAGTCTGGAAAAGATTCTAAAGCAATCTTTGAAGGACAACTCAGCTCTTGTATACTAAAACAGTTGCGCCAACTTTTAATGCTAGCTATCACCTATCATCATCTATCAACTATTGTAACATAAGGAATACCTGATCAAACAAGCCAATCCTTGAAATTTTAGAAATTTACTCATACTTTGACTTCTAACAAGTCTACTGAAATCTGTATACTTTTAAACCTATCTTTCTCATTATATTGCCAAAGTCTGCTCAGCAAATTAATTCTGATTTTCTTCTTATCCTACTGCTGATAAACTATATTCGGTATCAATGTCAAAGCGCATGCTAAGTATTTATAACTTCTGTAGCTGGATTGTATGTGTTTTTTTCAATTCAACTCAGCACTACAAACTCGAGTAGTGAAGAATCGATTTGCAAATGGTCTATGCAAGCACCATGTACTTGAGCGCAGGAAGGAAATCATATATTGCTGAATTTGAATACTTGTGGTATAATTGAGAAACTCAAAGCAACCACTTCAAGGGAGGTAGTGTATTCTGTTTGATTGAGGTATAGCCAAAATTTACCTAAAAGTGCCAATTAAAATGGCGCACAACAAAGAATATCAGCTAAAATTATCTGATAAGACTGACAACTGTTAAAAATACCAATAATGCAACTGGTAATGCGACTACCACCTCGATATGATGTAAAATGATAAGAAAGATCCTAAAAGTATTGGTTCCGATGGCGAATCCACAAGTCAAAAAGACATCAAAGGTGCACAATTATGCAGCTATGAAAATGACTTCAGCCTTGATTTCATGTTTTATCACAGATGAGTTACAAAAATACCGGATTAAAAATGCAAATTCTTACCCCAAATTTATAGGACGATTCCCTCGTATCTAAAAGGTTCAAGTGACCCCCTAGAAGGACAACATCCTGTACATCGCTATGAGAATTCTTCTGGTCATCATTTTTTAATCGGAATATCAAAGCCACCAAAAATTCCGTTCACCATTGAATGGGTTCATAAAACATTAATTTCCTCCTAAACAAATATCATTCCTGATTCTGTTTCTTCATTTACGAAACAATTTGCATAGTGCATTGGCATTTCGCACTTTTCGCGTGCTCTCATGGGATAGACTGTTGACAGATTAATATTCAACACTTATCGATTTCAAGGAAGTTTGAATACTTATCATTGATAAATATAAACGACATATGCGTTAGTCGATTGTCGGTAACTATATAGTAGTTGATGCTTTACTCCACATTTGGAAAAACATCGATAGATTGAAATTCTTCATGCTGGAAAGTAAATATTAGCATTTTTCAACAGCAAGGAAATCTTTTTACACTAAAAAGACGCTTATTGGTCTCATTTCTTGCCAGTCTCTTCCACAAAGACATGGAGGAACCATGGAGAAAAAGCTTTTTTAACTCATTTATATTGCTTCAAGTCCTATCGATGGTAAAGTGTTCCGGATATACTTTCCAACGCATTGATACAAATGATGAGCTCAGCATCGCTGTTGGCTTTACAATGAGGTTCCATGAATGCACCTTCGATTCTGAGTGCAATTTTGTTGTCAGAAAAGATAAAGGATCAGAACTAGAGAAGAAGTGTAAGATTGACGACGTCAGTAAATATTTCAATGTTTGGGAGAAGCAGAAGATAAAGCAGGGTAGGTAACTTATAACTGTGGCTGAGATATTAGCAACTCTTAATGTTGATCTCTCGTATTGAAAATTTCATATTGTGTCCTTCACATCCTTTCAGATAGCTTCCTATTGCTTCTTTCATTAGCATGAGTTGTCTACTTCATTGGTATCTCTACCATAGTTTCTCAGTACAACAAAATTTGATAATATTTGAAGAAACACAACACTATTCATAGTTCTAAAGCAATGTTTCAAGTTGTACTCAATCCATCTTCAGTTAGTAAATAAACTTGTGGAATATACAGTTAAATGCTATGCACTATCGCTTAAATATGTGAATCGAAGAGAGGAACTAAGGCAACGAAAAGAGAATGAAATTGTTAGAGAATGAGAGACAAAGACTTAATGTTTGTTTTAGTAGAGTTAAACATTGCAAAGCAGGCTTCATCACCAGCATCTCCGCAAGCACTAGAACTTCTTACATGATTAAAAACATTACTAGATGCTTATGCACTCGAATGGATGAATGTTAGTCTTTTTCTCTAATATGCATAGAATTACATTCAAGAGTAGTAGATATATAAACTATACATGACATGATCGGAGTTATCTGAAGACACAATCCTTAGCTGCAAAAAAGTTTTTAATCTTAAAGGAAGTAATTTTTGCACACGTTGAGTAAGATTGGAAAGGTTGAAAAATGGTTGCTTAAAAGAAATAGAGGAGATTTCATTAGGGGTGTGGAATAAGTATAATTATACTATTAAGATACAGCTTGACCACCTATTCATTAAGCCTCCTGGATATTGAATCCTTTAAAGCATACAGTTAATTTTTTAGATCATTATTGACTGTAGCAAGAGCATCATTAATTTTGTAAGATTTGTCTACAACAGTGTGGGTAAGATCAATCCTATGCAAAATGGAAATTAAGCTGGAAAAGTTTGTAGGCAACCAAGTGAAATCATTTTTACTATGACTGATATTTGACATAGAATGGATCTTTGCCAATTTTGCAAACACAAGAAAAATCAACATCTTATTTGTTTCATTCTTCATGCCGCATTTGATAATTGGATGATGGACAGTGGCGTTGGGTAAGGATATTCAAGGTATTCACTGAATACCCTGCAATTTGACAAAAATTAGACATCTATACAGTGTCTTAATGATCTTTTAAATTAAAAATTTGGTTGCTTTTCGATATGCTAGCTTTCTTATAATTCAACATATTGAACGTTGGAAATGCGCGGTACTTAGAGATTAAGAAGAATTTCAAGTTAAACAACAAACTTTTACGAATAGACAGTGAATAACCTGGACAACGGCATTTAGCCAATTAAATCCTCATTTGTATCGGTAAATTCAAATTTATTGGGGAAAAGAATTGCAGTGCACGCTGAGAACCGCCAGCTTATAGCCTCGCAGAGCTCTTCATTATAAGTCATAGTCTCCCTTGCAGTTGATAAAAGCGATAAAGGCTGTTATCGAGAAAGATGTAAATGTAGCTATGGAAGAATAAATAGAGAGTTACATGCTTTGCATCTTTTATCACAAAATCTATAACTACACTTTTACGGCATTTTGTGGCAGTAGCAGTTGTGAGGATTAGTGAAAGGTACATTATATGTCTCCTTTGGTTGGAAAGGGGACAGTATAATGTGTACATTTTCTTAAGTAGGAAATGCTGATAGATTTCAAGTAGTTTTCACTCAATTTATCAAGTTTATTGAAACCTGGAAACATTTACATATAGTTAAAAGGAGCTTTAAGCTACTTCCGCTGCAACGTGCATTTCCATTCATTCGATGACAGAAAGCTACAATACAAGATGTTTACTACATACTCTGTTCTAGCATATTTACACCCAGTTCAAGGTAGCCGCAGACAAAAGCACTCGTGATAGAATTCACTGGTGCTTGGAGATAAGAAATTCAAAAAATAATGAGGCATCATATTCATTGTTCAAAATTTGTCCTAAATAGGACTGTCGAACAGTCTATAAAGTCAAATTTGGTCAAAATGTAGTGAAAATCCTTATTCATCTGGAATAAAGTGAAAAATATCAGATACGTTCATAGTCAATTGACCATGATACGGTCAAGAAAAATAAAAGTAAAATCTAATAAACATATTTAGATTTACCTTTTAGTGGTGAACCTGGCAAACTCGCACTTGTACAAGGAGAGAGCCTATTTCAAACTTTGTCTTTTCTCTCAAAGATTGGCATAGAATACAACGTAATTCTCTCAATCCATTACATCACAAAAATATAACAAAGCTATTTTACACATGAAATTTATTATTCAATGGCGATTTTTTCAATACCAACATGAACGTCACCGTTCATTTTGCTTTTTAGTCTCCTGTCAAAGAAATTAATACTGCAGCCATTGCACTATGAGGCTTTCTTGAAATAAGATATTATTCTGCAATTATGCTTCTCTCGAATAAGATGTCTTATTCGAGGGGTCGCTTATTTGCAAGACTGAATTTTTACTTGGGGGCTTATTCGGGGGTGAGGGGTTTATTCGATGATTTACGGTAAGCTTAGTGGCTTTTCTACAGGGGGGCCAGAATGGGCAACGACCTCCAGAAGTTTTTCTGGCCCCTTCATTGGTACTCCCCCCCCACTTTTCAAAGAAGATATTATGAGTTTTCTTGATTTTCTAATTTTCTATAGAAAAATTCTCTTGTAAGCTCCTTTGGTTCATTCGTTGATAGTCTGGCTTTCTCAGGAGACTCTATATACTGCTAAGGGCTTCCAGCTATGGACAGCATTACAATTCCGCTGTACTAATTAACAAGCGAGGCAAGCTTCAATAATAGTTGGCCATGAATTGTTGCGTAAGATAGACAAATGTATCAAAGTTCTGACGGAGCAACACATGCTTTTTGGCTATGGATAAGTACATAGGTTTTAAAGGCGAATGGTTGACGCATGTGAGAATGAGCCAAAAGTTAAAAAGGCTAAGAGAGAATCTACAGAAGTGAAGGAGATGCCAAGTGATATATTTCAGACACCTGAACATAAATTAGCTTTCTCAACGCCATTGCTCAAGGCATATCCAAAACACTGCGAAGGGACATGTCATGGCAAATCATTTGTAGCAAGTTGGAATGGCCGCTACAGTTGGGTGGCATGTTCTCAAGAATGTGATGCCATATTTTGCTTTCCTTTCCAACATTTCTGCTCCCCCCTGGCTATGGTAACGCTGAAGGGAAACTTACGAAGACTGGGTTTTGTTGATGGAAAAAAGCTCAAGGAAAGGACAGCGCAATAATGAAGCACATCAAGTCTCAGACGCACAAAGTATCAGTGATGTCCTGGAATGATTACGAGAGGAACAAAGCTGCTAAAACTTCTGTAGAGAAAGCTCTAAATGAGAACTATCGTAAAAAAGCCAATGAAGCTCGTCACTACATGAAGATAATCGGAGAAGTTGCTTTTATCACAACAACATAAAATATTGCATAAAGAGGACATGGAGAGGGTGATGATTTGAGCATTGCAGGAAACGTAAAAACATTCTTTGATTTGCAGCCAAACACGACACTTTAGTGGCATACAGAATCAAAATTGGGCTGAAGAATGAGAAGTGTACCTCGCACTCAATACAAAATGAGGTTATAGAAACTCTAACTAATATGGTGCTTGATGAAATCATGGAGAGTGTTCAAAAATCACTATCCTTCTCAATACAAGCTGATGAATCAAAAAATGCGAGAAAGAGAGAACAATTATCTTTGGTGATTAGATTTTTTGCAGAAGATGCGAGGAACATTCAGGAATGCTTTCAAACGTACATCGCAATGGAACTACATGCAACGAATTAAGTTCTTGAAAAGGTCGACATCTGAATCAAATTGGTTCTGCACTTAATATTATGGCTGACCCAAACAATAAGTTCGTCCTGTTTAGTCGTACTTTATGCATTGAGCGCGGCTTTGATTAAGACGCCGTACTTTTCATGAGCAGTATTTAATGCATAATTTAATATAACATGAAATCTCGGATTAATTAAACTATTGTTCTCTATTGATCTTCTCAACTGCGCATGAAAAAATATATAAAATGTCCTGCGTGGAAGTTGAACTGCGCCTGTTCAAAAGATGAAATACGCACGTTTTCAATTTTCTTTTTTCGGAAAGAAATGAAGAGATTGAATGATGGAATGCTGGCTATTGTAGATTCTGCGGAGAGGAACGGCGATTATTCATAATTCGGACTTGTGTTGAGTTAAATTCAATGGCCAGTTGCTACAAACAGGGGCGGATCTAGAAAATTTCATGACTGTCACACATAGAGCGTGGCTCGTTAGTGGGCGTGGTCAAACCAAGGAATTCTGCAAATTTTTGCTGTGGGGCTGATGAAGATAGTCAAAATAAATTACAAATGTTGAGGACGTAAATATTACACCATAACACATTAAAATTAATTTTGAGTCGGCCATAGGACAACACCTCATTGCAAATCCAGAATGCGCCAAAACATATACAGACGACAATTTTCGGATCACTGGACAAGCAAGATCGTCTTTTCATTTAAGTGTTTTGGAATCTATTTATATGAAGACTCAAAACCCAGTCTTGTGTAGACAAAAAGAGTTTGTTTTCTCATTGGGACTCTTCAAGTAAACTATATTAATAGGTCCTAATTGGTCACACTTGGGGCCAATTAAACGCATCCTAACGCATTAACTGCATCTGGATATATATTTCGGTTAACCTTTAGTTCATTATCCGACGTTTTCATACTCTGATGAGTGTCGGGCGTAACAAGCTTTTAAGTATGAGGAAAGAATGTTGCCGTTTTTTTGTGCTGTGATATTCGATAAGTAGTTATATATAAGTGTTAAGGCTGATCTACTGAAACCATATGCCTCAAGCTCTGCTATGAGTAGTTCGTGATTCAGACAATCAAATGCCTTTAGTAGGTCTATTAAAATTGGCAAATAAAATGCTTTGGCAAATAAAAACTTTCTTGTTTTCTCTACGATCATCTAACTTGTGAATGTTTCTAGCAACACTGTACTCTTGATCATTAATTTATTGGTGTTTTTTCTTCTTGCAGCTGTGACTTTTGATCCAGTTTCCAATGTTGCGTTGAATAAATCAGCATCAATGTCGTCACAATACGATTCTACTGCAGTCGCATCGAATGCTGTGGATGGCAATCTCTATTCAAGCCATGGGACATGGGCAATCACTAAGAAGGAATCTACATCACCATGGCTACTCATTGATCTTCTCTCTGAATATCATATTCTGTACGTTCGAATTCAAAATAGACAAGGTCAGTACTACCTCCGCTCTCAGCCATTTGATGTTAGAGTTGGCAACAGCAATCAAAATGGAGGAACGTCAAATGCCTTTTGTGTGCAACAAGGAAGCATACCAACAGCGAATACATTGAAGAGATTTGACTGTCCTCAAGGCACAAGAGGTCGTTACATCAGCTTTCATACACCACCCAATCAGTCTTATCTTGAGTTATGTGAACTTGAAGCATATGGTGTCCCAGCTTAGATTGCACCACATCCAGAAATTGAAGACTTAAAATGTCAAAAATTTTTCGTCTTTGTTTACATATGGATAGAGATACAACTGTTAGCAAATAATCGTTTATTGTATTTTGCACATGGATGATTTCCCAGCATTGTCATTTGCATCTACGATAAAAAGCACTGCTTTAACTTGTTGCATTAAGCAACATATATACCAACATGGATAGCCTGGTGTTTAGCTACTTTACTTCGTGGAGTTTTTAAAGGAGGTAGAATAGAAGTTCCTGCATAGGTAGTTCCCATACCTAATATTATCTACTACCAAGTGACGATGGACGTAAGAAATGAAGGACACAAAAGACGAGTGCCTTAATCTATGGCTTAAAAACTATGAAAGTCCTTCTGTTTTCTTCTATATGTTAATGATAAGGTAAAGGCAGTCCTGTATACTTTCCTATGTAGGAGAGTACCTGCTAGAGAGGACACTTATCCTTAGCTATCGGCATATGAAGTAGGGTTACCAGTTCCCTTCTTCGTCACTTGTATTTCCCAAGTGTTGTCAGTGGGTTCCCATTCGCTGCCGGCTGAACAGTGAATGAGCATTCAGTCAAAGCCTCGAGTCGGGCTCGAATCGCAGACCTTCTACACAGGAGTCATGCGCTCTAACCACTACACTATGATCCAGAAGCGCAAAATTGGGGAAGAAATAGGAAAACATGAAGTTGTGACAATCACTTAAAAAAGCATTGACAATTAAAGAATAGTAGTTGATCATCTCAGGAAAAAAATATTTCAAGTTCAAATGTCTGACTCCCAAGATATTTGCATTCAAAGTTTGGTAAAATTCACAACTTTCAATTTGCATAGCATTTCCTGTCAAACTCTGAACAATAACAATGCAAACGTGCAAGTTCTGTTTTCAATATCTCTACCTGGCAATTCCGATTTTCAAAATTATTTTTTCATTTCATAGACATATGCTTCTAGTTATTTTGAAAGCAAAGAAGACGGTTCAGTTGTTCTGCTTACCTATTTTGATGGAGGTTTTTAAATTTAACATTTTACTTAAAGAAGCACGCAATGCGTCTATGTTTTAACTTTAGAGCTGGAAATAACAAAGCTGTATCAAATTAATGAAGCAAACCACAATACCCTTAAAATAAAACATTTTGTAAAGCTACTCCGAAAAGGGCTGTGTACATTCTTGCAGGGGCCGGTTAACTATTATTGAAAATATCAGCCTTCTCCATTTGAAACTAATATAATAAAAGAGAGGGGAAATTGCATGTTAGCATGAGCCTTCACACGTTCACCAACTGATCTATAAAATGTGCTTTAACTTATTTCCAATAAATTACAGAACAATTCTATAAATAATATTAGAGAAATTGGTTGTGGTACTTGAGGTTGTTTATCTCAGAATAAAGTCATTTCCAAAGGCAGAGACGGACATCTTTATCATACAAACGCTAGGGAGGCAAATACCCCCTATGCCACTTATTTTTGAACCTCCCGATAATTAATTTTAGAAACTTTTTAGACCCCTTGCATGTTTTGACCATTTATTATGGGGTTTAATATATGATGGAGCATCTAGTAACCCTCAAGTTCCTTTTGAGGACGTATACTGTCTTCACTTCAATGAAGATGAATATTGCTGTGGTGAACTGCTCCTAAATATGTTATCTAATAAGGATATGTTATCTAAGACAAGTTGTGATGCATAAAACAACACTCAAGAAAGAGCGCAGAAATCAGGAAAAGTGGAAGATTTTGAGAAGTACAAGAAACAGCGAAACCTAATAGTTAAAATAGCAACCACATGCGAGAAAAAGTTGTGATTTATCTTGTGATGTGCAAATCTCATTTGCAAATCTTCAGACCTGTAATAGTAGGTTGGGATTAAAATTTATTTCTGAGTAAATTTATTATATGGAGAGGCTTTTGAACCGATTGAACCGATTGAATTCAGAAAAAGAATATTGGCACATTGCTTTGATTTATTATTGAAAAGCCTTGATTAGCAATTGGCTGAAGACTACTCTATTGATGCTAATTGAGTAGAAAATTCATAGATCGTGATACCATGCTGCTCTATATATTACTCTCATTGCTTTCAGATAAGTGCCTCTATATTTCAAGCTTTTAGGTCTAATTCAAGATACTGCTCCTAATTTACTGAATCAAAAGAAAAGTTAATGAGAAACTGTGGGAAATGATAGCATGGCAAGAACTAACGTTAATAACTTTTTCTGCTGCACATAAATAATACCAATGAGGTTTACAAAAAATATTACGATCACCAGTTATAGACACTTGAAACAATTAAATAGTTTGATGCAAAACTTTGGGGAGGGGTAACGTTTTGCTTGTGAGATGCAAGGGCAATCGATTACATAGGAGTATCTTGTTCCTGAACAGTACGGTATTAATGGTAATTGTTTATGAAATATGTGCGGAGGTTTGGGTACCATTTAAAAGAGCATGCATTGTTACAGTTACTCTTTCAAACAAATATTGCAAAATTATCAAGGGTAAGGCTATACCAGTGTAGTCTAATGTTTTGGCTGTCAAAAATCTATTTGCGTTGAAGGAATTTTGGTGTTGCTTTTATCATATTTGTGGAATTTTCAAACGATTTTGCATAGAAAACGAAGTATGCAAGATCTTGAATGCCATAATACCAAACTACAAAGAAAATGATGCAGCTGTAAGCGTCATCAACTAAATTCCCTTGGAAACGCTTTACAGCTTATTTTTATATGAATTTAATAGTTATGATACTGTTTGCTGCAATCTGTATGTTAAAAAACTTCATGTATCGCAAATACTTCTAAAAGAACTGCACGAGCTAACAATCTAAACAGTATTCATCAAAAACTTTTCTGGAAATAATTATAAAGTCACATCCTGTATTTAATTTAAGCATGTAGAGGTTGCTACAATTCTTTGAGAACTGTTCCTATAGTTTGTATCATATTTGATACAATATAATTCCATTCATTAGTGATGATAGTTATATATTTCTTCAAATAGTCTGGAAAAGATTCTAAAGCAATCTTTGAAGGACAACTCAGCTCTTGTATACTAAAACAGTTGCGCCAACTTTTAATGCTAGCTATCACCTATCATCATCTATCAACTATTCTAAAAAAAAAGAATACCTCATCAAACAAGCCAATCCTTCAAATTTTAGAAATTTACTCATGCTTTGACTTCTAACAAGTCTACTGAAATCTGTATACTTTTAAACCTATCTTTCTCATTATATTGCCCCAGTCTGCTCAGCAAATTAATTCTGATTTTCTTCTTATCCTACTGCTGATAAACTATATTCGCTATCAATGTCAAAGTGCATGCTAAGTATTTATAACTTCTGTAGCTGGATTGTATGTGTTTTTTTCAATTCAACTCAGCACTACAAACTCGAATAGTGAAGAATCGATTTGCAAATGGTCTATGCAAGCACCATGTACTTGAGCGCTGGAGGAAAATCATGTATTGCTGGATTTGAATACTTGTGGCATAATTGAGAAGCTCATAGCAACCACTTCAAGGGAGGTAGTGTATTCTGCTTGATTGAGGTATAGCCCAAATATCAGCTAAAATTATCTGATAAGACTGAAAAAGTTTAAAATACCAATAATGCAACTGGTAATTTGACTACCGCCTCGATATGATGTAAAATGATAAGTTTTGGGTCCGATGGCGAATCCACGAGTCAAAAAGACATCAAAGGAGCAAACTTTTGCAGCTATGAAAATGACTGCAGCCGTGGAATCATGTTTCATCACAGATGAGTTACAAAAATACCGGATTAAAAATGCAAATTCTTATCCCAAAATAATAGAATAATCCCCCTCGTATATAACAGGTTCATATGACCCCCTAGGAGGACAACATCTTGTTCATCGCTATGACAATTCTGCTGGTCATCATTATTTAATATGAATATCAAAGCCACCAACAAATCCGTCCGCCATAGAATGGGTTCATAAATCATTAATTTCCTCCTACATAGCTATCATTTCTTATTCTGTTTTTTCATTTACGCAACAATTTGCATAGAGCATTGGCATTTCGTTCTTTTCGCATACTCTCATGGGATAGACTGTTGACAGATGAATATTCAACGCTTATCGATTTCAAGGAAGTTTGAATACTTATCATTAATAAATATAAACGATATATGTGTTATTCGATTGTCACTAACTATATAGTAGTTGATGCTTTACTCCACATTTGGAAGAACATCGATAGATTGACATTCTTTATACTGAAAAGTAAATACTAGCATTTGTCAACAGCAAGGAAATCTTTTTACACTAAGAAGACGCTTATTGGTCTCATTTCTTGCCAGTCTCTTGCACAACCATATGGAGGAACCATGGAGAAAAAGCTTTTTTTACTCATTTATATTGCTTCAAGTCCTATCAATGGTAAAATGTTCCGGATATACTTTCCAACGCATTGATACAAATGATGAGTTCAGCATCGCTGTTGGCTTTACAACGAAGTTCCATGAATGCACCTTCGATTCTGAATGCAATTTTGTTGTCAGAAAAGATAAAGGATCAGAACTAGAGAAGAAGCGTAAGATTGACAACGTCAGTAAATATTTCAATATTTGGGAGAAGCAGAAGATAAAGCAGGGTAGGTAACTTATAACTGTGGCTGAGATGTTAGCAACTCTTAATGTTGATCTCTCTTATCTATAATTTCATATTGTGTCCTTCACATCCTTTCAGATAGCTTCCTGTTGCTTCTTTCATTAGCATGAGTTTTCTAATTCATTGATATTCATTGGTGTCTCTGCCATAGTTTCTCAGTACAACAAAATTTGATAATGTTTGTAGAAGTACGACACTATTCATAGTTCTAAAGCGATGTTTCAAATTGTACTCAATCCATCTTCAGTTAGTAAATAAACTTTTGGAATATAAAATTAAACGCTATGCACTATCGCTTAAATATATGAATCGAAGAAAGGAACTATGGCGACGAAAATATAACGAAATGGTTAGACAATGAGAGCTAAATACTTACTGGTTGTTTTAGTAGAGTTTAACATTGCAAAACAGGTTTCATCACGAGCATCTCCGCAAGCACTAGTACTTCTTAAATGATTAAAAATGGGAAAGTTCTTATCATTTACTAGATGCTTATGAACACGAGTGGAAGAATTTTTGTCTTTATTCACAAATATGCACAGAATTACATTCAACACAAGTAGATATATAAACTATACACGAACGGAGCGATCTGGGGACACAATCCTTAGCTGCAATAAAGTTGTTTTTAATCTTAAAGGAAGTAATCTTTGCACACGTTGAGTAAGATTGGAAAGGTTGAAAAATGATTGCTTAAAAGAAATAGAGGATATTTCATTAGGAATGTGGAATAAGTATAATTATACTATCAAAATACAGCTTGACCACCTATTCATTAAACCTCCAGCATATTGAATCCTTTAAAGCATACATTTAATTTTTTAGATCATTAATGAATGTAGCAAGAGCATAATTAATTTTGTAAGATTTGTCTACAACAGTGTGTATAAAATCAATCCTATGCAAATTGGAAATAAAACGGAAAATGTTTGTAGGCAACCAAGTGAAAGCATTTTTACTATGACTGATATTTGACATAGAATGGATCTTTGCCAATTTTGCAAACACAAGAAAAATCAACATCTTATTTGTTTCATTCTTCATGCCGCATTTGATAATTGGATGATGGACAGTGGCGTTGAGTAAGGATATTCAAAGTATCCACTGAATAACATACAATTTGACAAAAATTAGACATCTATACAGTGTCTTAATGATCTTTGAAATGATAAATTGGTTGCTTTTCGATATTTTAGCTTTCCTATAATTCAACATATTGAACGTTGGAAATGCGAGGTACTTAGAGATGAAGAAGAACTTCAAGTTAAACAGCAAACTTTTACGAATAGGCAATAAATAACTTGGACGGCGTTTAGCTAATCAAATTGCCTCATTTGTATCGGTAAATTCACACTTATTTGGGAAAAGAATTACAGTGTACGCTGAGAACCGCCAGCTTATAGCCTCGCAGAGCTCTTCATTATAAATCATAGTCTCACTTCCAGTTGATAAAAACGATTATGGCTGTTATCGAGAAGGATGCAAATGTACTTATGGAAGAATGAAAAGAGGGTTCCATGCATGTGTATCTTTTATTAACATATCTATAACTACACTTTTACTGCATTTTGTGTCAGTAGCTGTTGTGAAGATTAGTAACTTGCTTACTTAATTAATCTCTTCCTGTGCTGTCGTCACATAGGGCAGAGAGGAGAGCTCTCCATCCCGACCGGTCCTGAGCCTTCTCATCAAGGTTGACGTCTGTGATGTTGCCATCTGTCATGTCTTTCTTGATGGTTCCTCTAAGGGTTATTTTTGGTCTCCCTCGTTTTCTTTTGCAAGATGGTGTCCATTCCCATGTCTGTCTCGGAATTCTTGCTGGTGCCATGCGTAGGGCATGTCCCAAGTATGACCATCTTTTTCTTTTTTATAACATCCTCGGCGTTTGCCTTTTCACGGACTTCTATGTTGGTAATGAAGTCATTCCTTCTTATTTTTAGAAGACGCCAGAGGCATTTTCTGTGGAACGATGTAAGTCTTCTCTCTGAGTCCCTGGTCATTGTCCAAATTTCTGCCCCATAAAGAAGTACTGAGAGCACATTAGTTCTATAGATATTGAGCTTGGGTTTTGTTAATATTTTTGTTCTTCCAGAAATTGTTTAATTCATTAAATGCAGCTGCTGCCTTGCTTATTCTGTTTCTTATCTCTGGCACACAATTTCCATCAATGGCCACCCTGCTTCCGAGGTATGTGAACTGTTCTACCTCTTTGAGTTCCTCATTGTCGAGACTGATTGGAGTTTGATTTTCCATGTTTCTCATGATTTTTTTTTTCTTTTCGTTTAGTTGTAGGCCAAATTTTGCAGCTTGTTTGCTTAGAGTGTTAGTTTTTCTCTGCATCTCTTCGTAGGTACTGTTAATTAGACAAAGATCGTCTGCAAAGTCAAAGTCACTGAGTTTTTCGCCATCTCCTTTCCAGGGAATCCCCACTCGCCAGTTCTGGATCTGATCTCATGACAAAATCGATTGCAATACAGAACAGGATAGGTGAGAGGATACCCCCTGGTCTCATTCCTGTTTTCACCTTGAATGGGTCTGTTGGTTCCCCATCTACAAGGACCATGCATTCTGAGTCTTCATACAGATTGGATATAATATTAATGATTTTTCTTGGTTTTCCATATACTCTCAAGATGTTCCATAATGCATTTCTGTCAACACTGTCAAAGGCTTTTTGGAAGTCAACAAAGTTTAGGATGATAGGGGACTGCCATTCATTACATTGTTCCAAAACGTTTCTCAATGCAAATATCTGGTCTATGCATGATCGTCCCAATCTGAATCCAGCTTGTTCCTCTCTTAGCTTCTCATCAATTGCTTTTCGGATTCGTCCAAGAATGATGGAACAAAACACTTTCCCTGGCACTGACAGGAGAGTTATGCCTCTCCAGTTGTTGCAGTCTGTCAGGTCTCCTTTCTTTGGGATCTTTACGATCGTTCCATTTTTCCAGTCTTTGGGAATTTCTTCAAGCATCCACATGTTGTTGTAGAGTTCTACCAACTTTTCGAGGTTTTCATCTGGCGTGGCCTTCAGAAGTTCAGCTGTCACCTTATCTTCACCTGCAGCTTTGCGATTTTTCAACCTTTCTAATGCATTTTTTGCCTCTATTTGATCAATCGGTGTCATGAGTATAGGCAATTCATCTACTTCTCCAATTTGATTGAATTCCAAGGTTTCATTTGGTGGTGGTCTATTTAAGATTTCGTTGAAGTGTGCTGCCCATCTTGTCTTTTGCTCTTCCGGGTTAGATAATGTTTTCCCATTTTTGTCCTTCGCAGTCCTTTCTCCGCCTTTTCCATAGTCGCCAGAGAGATTTTTCAGAGCTCTCGACTCCATGTTGTGTTGCTTCTTGGGCACATTTTGCCATTTGGTCCACAAAATCTTTTTTGTCCCTTTTAGCTTTTGACTTCACCTGCTGATCTCTTTTTTTGTATTCGTCTTGAAGATCTTGTTTCTTTTCTTGGTTTTTTTCCTGAAGAAGTCTTTTCTCAGTTCTATTTCCTCCCAAGTGTCTTCAGTGACCCATTCTTCCGATGGTTTATGTGCATGGCCCAAGACTTTAGTTGCCACAGTGTTATATTATGTTTTGATATGAGTCCATGCGAAGGGCAAATCACTGCTTAAAATCACGTACGCTCTCCAAAATAATCACACTTTAATCACAAATTAATCAAATTAATCACAAAAAAATCACATTAATCACAAAAAAAATCACGTTAATCACAAAATAATCACAAGTCATATTAATCACAAAAGTTTGACTCTTTGACCACGTTCATTCGCCTATGTTGCTGAAAAAATGAAAAAATTAGAACATACACGCTTTGACGCTCTTCTAAAGTTTATGTGAACACTGGTCAAATCTGCAAGCACGCGCTCGAGAACATGAAGATAGCACTGAAGAATCCTGCGATGGAGCAAAATGATAGCCTCGTTCTTATGTCGGGGTCGCAAAGGAAAGGAACAAAGGAACAAAGGAACAATCATTTCTATGGGAACAGCCATGGCATGCCGAAAACCACGAGACTAATTTTGCAGCCATATCTCACCGTTTCCCATTGATTTCCGAGCTATGATTGCCAAAAATGAAATCATTTTCGACTTCATCAAGTCCGAGCCATTTGCTTCTTGGTGGAGAAGACACAGATGTCGAAGAATGAGAAGAACAAGAAGCACATTTAAAACATGTCTGCTAAACTGGCGTGATAGGTTGTCATTTGATTTATGAAATATATACTGTAGTTTTATTTGACGTATGAATTGGTTTACCCCCGGGAGGGGCTACTTGATTGTAAACATGAGTCGACGTGAATCTGGACTTTGACAAAAGGACCCATTTGTATGACAGAATTTTTCAAGAATTTCGAACCCTTTTGCATGAATTTCAGGAAGTTTCGTAACCATGTCTATGAATTTCATCGATTTGAGGATGCAAGGTCTATTCAAATTTCTTCGGATTTGATAAAAATTCTGAAAAAGTTACCCATCTACCAGAATTAAGGTTAAAAACAGACCCATATGTAGGGAATTTCAGGTGAAAAACCCACCCATATGAGCGGCACGTCCAGTATCACTTCCTTGGCGTATAATCTTCCCAGTATCTTTCCCTACCTTGGCGTATTTAAACAAGTTTTATTGCACAGGAACTCATTTGAGAGCACTGTTGAATCTGTGATTAATTTCAAAATAATCACAAATTAATCACAAATTAATCACTTTAATCACTAAAAAATCAAATTAATCACACCAAAAATTGAATTAATCACAAAATAGTCACTAGTGATTATTAATCTCGTACACCATTTTCAAGAGTGATTTGCCCCTCGAGTCCATGCATCTTCTGTGTTTTCAAACAGGTCTTCCAATCAAGTGAACCTATTTTTTAGTTCAAGGTTAAACTTGTCTTTAGTTGCTTCATCTTTAAGCCTGGAAAGGTTTGGCTTCTTTTGTCGAAGTTGTACAACTTTTCTTTTCAGTTTCAGTTGCAGGATTGCCACACAAAGGTAGTGATCGCTGCTGATATCTGCACCTCGATAAACTCTGATATTTCTAAAGAATGACCGGAATTGTTTATTCACACAGATATGATCGATCTGGTTCTTTGTGACGCCATCTGGCGACACCCATGTCATCTTATGTATTGATTTGTGTGGAAAGATGGAGTTACCAAGTACCAATCCATTCATTAAGCAAAATTCTGAGCCTTTCTCCATTGTTGTTGATCGTCCCTATGGAGTGCTTGCCCATGACTGCTTCTATATCATTATTATCATCTCGAATCTTTGCATTCATGTCGCCCATTACTAAGGTGATGCCATGTTTGGGAATCTTTTTCACATTGTCATTTAGTGCAATGTAGAATTGGTCCTTATCTTCCTCATCATACTCATTGGTTGGAGCATAGCACTGAACTATTGTGGTTTTTATGTGTTTCGAATCCAGTCTCATTCTCAAAATTCGGTCATTTACTGGTTCCCAGTCCAAAATAGAGTCTTTCGCTCTTTTATTCAGAATAAATCCAACACCGCTTTGACCTCCTTTTTCAGTTCCAGAGTATATAAAAGGTTTTCATTGATTTTTGCATTTCCATTAGGCCAGAGCCAGGCCAGCGGCATTCACTTATTCCCAGGATATCCAAGTTGTAATTGTCCATTTCCTTGCATGCCTGTGCCAATTTTCCTGATTGCAATAAGATTCTTACATTCCAAAAACCTATTCTAATTGGTTGCCGTCTTCAAAGGAAACTAGTCGGGGCAGTGGCTTCCCGAGGGCTTTCACCAATGTCCGTCAAGAGCGCTCCAGAAGAGCAGTCTCCCGAGAGCTGGCAGGGTTGATGAGCTCTTCTTTCTGTTTCTGTAACTATTGGGTTTCTCTACACTAGAGTTTACCCCTGTGGTAGATCTCGGAGTGAGGGGGTTGGCCTCACGTCCAACGTTCCCCATTTATCCGGGCTTACGACCGGCTGATATACGAGATAACAGGCTGGGTTGAAGATCAGTAAAAGGTACATTAAATGTCTCTATTGGTTAGAAAGAGGACAGTATGACATGCACATTTGCTTAAGTAGTAAATGCTAATAGATTTCAAGTAGTTCACTCAATTTATCAAGTTTATTGAAACCATGAAACATTTACATATTGCTAAAAGCAGCTTTAAGCTCCTTCCACTGCAGCGTGCACTTCCTTTTATCCGATAAAAGAAAGCTGCAAAACAAGCATATTATGTTCTAGCATATTTACACCCAGCTCAAGGTAGCTGCACCCAAAAGCACTCGTGATAGAATAAACTGGTGCTTGGAGATAAAAAATTCAAAAAATAATAGAGCATCATATTCATTGTTCAAAATGTGTCACAAATAGGGCTATCGAGCAGTCTAAAAAGTCAAATTTGGTCAAAATGTGGTCAAAAACCTTAGTTTTCTGGAATAAAGTGAAAATATCAGATACGGACATGGTCAATCGACTATGATACGGTCATGACAAATAAAGGCAAAATCTAATACACGTCTTTGGATTTATCTTTTAGTGGTGAACCAGGCAAGCTCGCACTTGCTTGAGGAGAGGGCCTATTTCAAACTTTATCATTTCTCTCAAAGATTGGCATAAAACATGACATAATTTTCTCAATACACTACATCAAGCATTTATAGAAAAGCTATTTTACATATGAAATTTACTATTCGAGGGCGACTTTTTCAATACCAATATGAAAGTCACCGTTCATTTTGCTTTTTAGTCTCCTGTCAAAGAAATTAATACTGTAGCCATTGTACTATGAGGCTTTCTTTAAATAAGACATTATTCTACAATTATGCTTCTCTCGAAATAAAGTGGCTTATTCGAGAGGTCGCTTATTTGCAAGACTGAATTTTTACATGGGGGCTTATTCGGGGGTGAGGGGTTTATTCGATGATTTACGGTAAGCTCAGTGTCGGTTCTAGATGGGGACCAGAAGGGGCCACAGCCCCCATAATTTTTTCTGGCCCTTTCATTAGCACTGCCCCCAATTTTCAAAGAAGATGTTATGAGTTTTCTTGATTTTCTAATTCTCTATAGAAGAAATTATCTTGTAACCTCCTTTGGTCCACTCGTTGATGGTCTGGCTTTCTCAGGAGACTCTATATACTGCTAGGGTGTCCAGCTATGGAAAGCATTAAAATTCTGTTGTACTAATTAAAAAGCAAGGCACGCTTTAATAGGAGTTGGCCATGAATTGTTTTGTAAGATAGACAAATGTATCAAAGTTCTAACGGAGCAACACATGCTTTTTGGCTATGGATAAGTACATAAGTTTTAAAGGCGAATGGGTGGCGCATGTGCGAATGAGCCAAAAATTGAAAAAGCTAAAAGAGAATCTACAGAAGTGAAAGAGACGCAAAGTGATATATCTCAGGCACCTGAACATAAATTAGCTTTCTCAACGCCATTGCTCAAGGCATATCCAAAACACTGCGAAGGGGAATCTCATGGGAGATCATTTGTAGCAATTTGGAATGGCCGCTACAGTTGGGTGGCATGTTCTCAAGAATGTGATGCCATGTTTTACTTTCCCTTCCAACATTTCTGGCCCTCCCTGGTTATGGCAACGCTGAAGAGACATTTACGAAGACTGGGTTTCGTCGATTGAAAAAAAGCTCATAGAAAAGATAGCGCAATAATGAAGCACATCAAGTCTCAGACGCGCAAAATATCAGTGATGTCCTGGAATGATTACGAGAGGAACAAAGCTGCTAAAACATCCGTAGAGAAAGCTCTAAATGAAAACTATCGTAAAAAAGCCAATGAAACTCGTCACTACATGAAGACGATCGGAGAAGTTGCTCTTATCACACCAACATAAAATATTGTATAAAGAGGACATGGAGAGGGTGATGATGTGAGCAATCCAGGAAACGTAAAAAGATTCTTCGATTTGTAGCCAAACAGGACACTGTAGTGGCAGGCAGAACCAAAAGTGGGCCGAAGAATGAGAAGTGTACCTCGCACTCAATACAAAATGAGGTTATAGAAATTCTAGCTAATATGGTGCTTGAAGAAATCGTCGAGAGTGTTTAAAGATCACAATTCTTCTCAATACAAACTGATGAATCAAAAGATGCGATAAAGAGAGAACAATTATCTTTGGCGATTAGATATTTTGCAGAAGATGCTAAGAGTATTGAGGAATGCTCTCTAACGTTCATCGCAATGGAACTAAATGGAACGAATTAAGTTCTTGAAAAGTTCGACATCTGAATTAAATTGATTCTGCACTTAATATTATGGCCGACCCAAATAATAAGTTCGTCCTGTTTAGTCGTACTTAATGCATTAAGCACGGCTTTGATTCAGACGCCGTACTTTGCATGAGCAGTACTTAATGCATAATTTAATCTAACATGAAATCTCGGATTATTTAAACTATTGTTCTCTAGTGATCTTCTCAACTGCGCATGACAAAATGTATAAAATATCCTGCATGGAAGTTGAACTGTGCCTGTTCAAAAAAATGAAATACGCTCGTTTTCGATTTTCCTTTTTTGGAAAGAAATGAAGAGATTGAATGATGGAATGCTTGCTATTGTAGATTCTGTGGAGGGGAACGGCGATTATTCATAATTCGGACGACTTGTGTTGAGTTAAATTCAATGGCCAGTTGCTACACACGTAGCTTGTGTTTGATTGTTTCTCTCTGCGCTTCCCTACCCCCCTTAACTTTTTTTATATGCAAATATTCAAAAATATGACCAACAATATCATAGGACTATACGAACAGAAAAGCGCTTTATCACACTACAAGGACGATACCACGGAGTGCAAGATGTCATGACAACTCCGCAGCCATTGACATTTAGGACACGTAACTACACGAAAATTAAATATACAACTACGATAAACATGCAAGCACTAATTACTAAAAATTACTAAAAAGAAAGAAGAAACAATTTTTACGCTCTATTTTGTTCGTGGGCCTAACTTTGAGCAGTCAAAATCGATAATCATATATAGCTAAGTAAGTTTAGCGACAAATTGGATGAAATTTTGCCCAGTGTGCCTAACCGTCCAAAATAAAACAAACCTGGAGAAAATCTGAAAGATGGGGGGTTGTGACTATGGAGGACATACGATATTTTATTAGTCAAAACGAGTTTTGTGAATAAACTCCAGAGTAAGTTCGAGTACATGTTTATTAATATCACTAGGAAGGTCTTTATCACAATACAATAAAAGTTGCAATAGAAGTTTGTTAGAAAGGGTACTGACTTGAACAAATGGAAGAACATATATCCCCCCAAACTGGAAGAATATATATTCATATTCATAGTCATATTCATATTCATCTTAACTTACTTTTACACGAATTACCCTTCAGCAAAACTAAAAAAAAAACTTTTACAAGCATAGTCAAGCCATTGCTCAGCAGTGCCAATTTTTATGTCTCTCCTTTGTTTAAAGATAATGATGGATGTTCAGAAGCTATGTTGATCGCCATTGTGAGATTTGAGAAGACATTGATCAGGAAGTGATATTGCTACCTGTCATAAATTTGGTGCATGAAAAGTTCGACGTCTGAATCGCACTGGTATTAGATGGAATTGGATCGACCTAAATGCACATTTAGTCCGGCGCATGAAAAGCTTGACGTCTGAACCAGGCCTAAAGCCATTTTGAATAGATTGGAGCGGATGGGTTTAGATTTTAAAGGATGTCTGGTGGGATTTGGTGGAGCTAGTGTAACGAGTGACAAACTTGGAATCCCCTCGGTGGCGCTACGTCCTCATAGGTCACTAGAGGTCATGACGCTGCTGAACTGGAGTTGTATAGCATACCGCAATTAACAAAATATAATCAATAAATCAAGTCGATAGCAGAAATTATAAATAAATGATAATAATAATTACATGCGCTACACGGCTGCAAGGTTTCCCAATTACGAGGAGGTCGACATGTTATGCAAAAAAATATGGCATAAGCATTGGAGTGAAGCAGCTACGGCCTTGAAAACCACCAGAGTCCTTGAGCGACTAGGTAGTAACCGATGCTATTAGAAAGTTAGCAATGATAGATCCAGAGGTAGCATTCCATGCCAATTTGTTTGTTTCAGTCCTGGATTGTATGGTATCAGAGCTGGATAGAAGATTTTCCAGTGATGCAAAAAGCTATAATGGAAGGAGTTTCAGCTCTTTCGCCTACATGTGAGAGCTTGTTGGACTACCAAGCATTAAAGGAATTGGCATAGAGGTACCAAATCTGCCATAATTGATTGGTGAATGAGATTCCTCTGGTAAAAAGGCTAGTTGGAAGCAATTGCAAAACGGTTTTACACTTTCCCTTATCAATTTGCTCGTAACAAGCTTTCGATTCCCTTTATAATTTATTGGTATTATCCATGACGTAACCTGTAATGACAGCACCATGCAAAAGAACCTCGGAAATGAAACTTGTTAAAACAATTTTGAGATATTCTATGTGCCACGACCGTTTAAGTCAGCTAGCACTTCTATCCATTGAGTCAAATCATACCGAATCACTAGACCTAGAGCAGTTTGTTGATGAGTTTGACTCAAGACATGGCACTCGCCGTATTAAATTAGACTGAACGGATTTGGACAGAATAATTAAGACAACTTAAACCTTTGCTTAACTAATTAGAGTTCGTTTCTGTTTCTTCAAAGATTATGATCTTTAAAAAACTCAATATCTTTTTCTCTGCATGTAAGTTTTGCTTGATTTAAATGATACAACTTCTTAACTGCTGCACTTAAGTTTCATTTTGACAAAGCTGCAATTTGTGCTACTAAATGCATTCCATAGACCGTATACTACTACTCCAGGGTTTCCTGTGAATGGCCTCCCAGTGAAGACGCCACGGAGGGAATAGGGGTCATGCCCCTCCCCCAGTTCCCTCTAAGATCGATTTTCTAATCGTCTAAGTTCGAAGAGACAACGTTGAAGATGGGGTGAGGGACCTCCATCAGAATTCAATTCTTCATTAATTAGTGTCACTGCTATTTATCGGGCTGTCAAGAGTGCTTATCACTTCTTTTATGTTCGCTGTTGTCTTTAATAGTAGGATAGTCATTTCCTTGCATAGAACTGGGTGTTGAAATCAACGGGTGTGGTAATTTTAGCACGAGACTCCATGTGTCTCCTCAATCCATGATGGCTGGCCCTCATCTGGCCTCTCCAGTTCTTGTGGTCTAGAACCGCCCCTGTGTAAGCTTGAAGGTCTCATTTTTACCGTACCGTTCTATTTTCATTGCCTTCGCTTCTTTTTCCTAATTTATATGTTTGACTGAATTTAGCAATTAGTTGAATTTAGTTTCAACAACCAGATATATAAACAGTTAGACGGTGTGGCAATGGGTAGCTCCTTGGGTTCGGCATTAGCAAACATCTTTGTTGGCTTTCATGAAAGTAGACTTTTTGACAACACAGCAAAACCTGGTGTCTACTTTCGGTATGTGGACGATAGTTTTGTCATCTTTGGTTCCGAGCTGGATTTTGACCATTTTCAAGAAAAATTGAACTTACTGCATCCAGCTCTAAAATTCACAATAGAGAAGGAGCAAAACAACTCCTTACAATGTCTAGATGTTTTGGTAGGGAAAGAGGGCACTGGATTTCTTACCAGCATTTACAGGAAACCAACGTTTACTGGGCAATACATCCGTTGGAATTCCTTCAGCCCAAAGACAAGAAAGATTAGTCTTATTAAAACCTTAGTTCACAGGGCACTTATGATTTGCTCTAAAACTAAATTAGGCCCAGAGCTCGATAAAATAAAACAACTGCTTATCGACAACGGATATCCAGCAGGTGTTCTACTTTCTTGCATTAACCAAAAATTAGCCAGCTTTGCAGCAGAAAACCAATTGGTTCAGAGAAGTGCCCGCTATACCTAAAATTGCCTTGGATTGGTAATGCTTCATGAAAGTTTGAAAATCAAATCAGTAAAGCCATTGCATCTTGTTACTATGCTGTGAAGCCCCGTGTAGTTTACAACACTAGAGTTATGCTACCATCTGCTAAAAAAGATTGCGTTCCTACCACTCAAAAAAGTTGTGTTGTTTATGAATTTTCGTGCCGATTTGAAGCTCGGTAAGTAGGACGCACTAAGCAGAGACTAGCAGACAGAATAAAACAGCATGTCCCTGCGAGCATCAGGAAGAAAAGTAATACCGTAAGAGAACAGCCGCCTCGTATGTGTAAAAAGAACAATTCTAAAATTAACTGTGAGCCGGCCATAGGACACCTCATTGCAAATCCAGAATGCGCCAAAACATATACAGACGACAATTTTCGGATCATTGGGCAAGCAAGATCGTCTTTAGAATTCAATATTTTGGAATCTGCTTACATCAAGACTTAAAACCCAGTCTTGTGTAGAAAAAAAGAGTTTGTTTTTTCATTGGGACTCTTTAAGTGAACTATGTTAATAGGTCCTAATTGGTCACACTTGGGGCCAATTAAACGCATCCTAACACATTAACTGCATCTGGATATATATTTCGGTTAACCTTTAGGTCGTTATCCGACGTTTTCATACTCTGATGAGTGTCGGACGAAAAAAGTTTTCAGTATGTAAAAATAATGTTGCCGCATTTTCGTGCTGTGGTAAAATTTATAAATATATTGAATAAGAGGGGTCCCAAAACAGAGCTTTGTGGTACACCCTTTACTGATTTCTGCCAAAAGCTGAATTTCCCATTAACCTATATAGTTATATATAAGTTATATATAATAGTTATATATAAGTTTTAAGGCTGATCTGCTGAAACCATATGCCTCAAACTTTGCTATGAGTGGTTTGTGGTGCAGACAATGAAACGCCTTAGATAGGTCCATTAATATTAGCAAATAAAATGCTTTGGCAAATAAAACTAGTTTCTTACTTCCTCGGCTATCATCTAACTTGTGAATGTTTTTAGCAACACTACTCTTTATCCTTAATTTATTGGTGTTGTTTCTTCTTGTAGCTGTAAATATTATTCCAGTTTCCAATGTTGCCCTGAATAAACCAGTGTCTATGTCATCGCTATACGACCCCAGTTCAGTTGCATCAAACGCTGTGGATGGCAATCTAGATTCATTCTGGAAGAACTGCGCACTGACTACAAAGGAATTGACATCACCATGGCTACTCATTGATCTTCTTTTCGAATATCATATTCTTTACGTTCGAATTCAAAATAGACAAGGTCATCACTACCTCCGCGCCCAGCCATTTGATGTCAGAGTTGGCAACAGCAATCAAAATGGAGGGACATCGAATGATTTTTGTGTGCAGCAAGGAAGCATACCAACAGAGAATACATTGAAGAGATTTGACTGTCCTCAAGGCACAAGAGGTCGTTACATCAGCTTTCATACACCACCCAATCAGTCTTATCTTGAGTTATGTGAGCTTGAAGCATATGGTGTCCCAGCTTAGATTGCAGCACATCTAGAAATGAGAACTTTAAATGTCAAAAAAGTTTCATCTTTGTTTACATATGGCTAGAACTACAGCTGCTAATACATAATCGTCTATTGTATTTACACGTGGAAGTTTTCAGAGCATTATCATTTGCACCTACCATACAAGGCACTGCTTTAAGTTTTTGTATTAAGCTTACACGAGAGTACCAAGAAATTGGGGGGGGAGTTGGAAAAAAAGGGGAGTTGGAAAATTCTCAAAATTTAGTAACTTGGAGATAATGATTATGTGGTACACCAGAGTATATACAAAAATGGAATAGCCTGGTGTTTAGCTAGTTTAATTCGTGGTGTTTCTTTAGGAGGTAGAGTAGAAGTTCCTGCAAAGGTGCTTCCCATCCCTAATATTATCTACTACCAATTGGCGATGGATGGAGGAAATGAGGGACACAATGGACATTTGTCTTAATTTATGGCTTAAAAACTATCAAAGTCCTTCTGTTTTTTTCTATTATATGTTAATGATAAGGTAAAGGCGTTCCGGTACACTTTCCTATGTAGGAGAGTAGCTGCTAGAGAGGACAATTATCCTGAGCTATCGGCATATAAGGTAGAGTTACCAGTTACCCTTCTTCGTCACTTGTATTTCCCCAGTGTTGACAGCGGGTTCCCATTCGCTGCTCGGTAAACAGTGAGTGAGCATTCAGTCAATGCCTCGAGTCACACTCGAACCGCAGATCTTCGGCACAGGAGTCATGCGCTCTAACCGCTATATTAATGATGCATTTTGTATGTTCATCACTGAGAATGACGCTAAATTATTGTTTGACTTTCGTGTCTCATAATTTCATTGTGGTGAATTCGCAGTCGCGCATACGTTGATTTGAAACGTTTTTCTAAAAAGTTCATTCATTCAGATATTTAGTTCGTTCGGTCTGCTGCTATATGTTTACAATGATTCACATCTATCTTGTAGCTGTTATTTATCCTACGTAAGAATACCACATAAATCTGTAACTCAAAAAAGGAACTGACAAACCTATTGGTGCTTTAGCGTACTGGTCATTGGTAGAGCCACAATAGGCCAGAATTATTTGGAAAAACTATTTCTTTCTTTTTGATCGCATTTACTTGCTTTTTTACAATACATTTATCAAGAAATTGGAAGAAAGCAGCAGCGTAGTTTATAATTGAGTTCAGTTGAGTTAAAGTAAAATTAGCGAAATACGTTGGAATTGTAATATGATGAGGTGCACGATGTATCAATGAGTTTTCTTCACAGATTCTGAGATCATGAAGATATGTCAGAATCAGCACAAATAGAGTTAGATTGCGATCTTAAACAAGTAATATACAAAAGAAGCCACCAAGATTTCGGCTTGCCTTGATGTGTGCATTGATAATAACGACCCATCTAGTTTCTAAACTTCAACCTATCGGAAACGGACTTTTATTGGATTGCTCGCTATTTCCTTCAGCCTTACCTCCTCTTCTGATACAGTTGAGCTCATGCTTACTAAAGTTGATAGAGCTTACAAAGTATATCATCATCATCATCATCATCATCATCATCATCATCATCATCATCATCATCATCATCATCATCATCATCATCATCATCATCATCATCATCATCATCATCATCATCATCATCATCACCATCATCATCATCATCGTCATCAGCTTTTCCCGTCTTCATACGGGGTCGCTGCTTTTGACAAGCCTCCTCCATTCCCCTCGCTCTGCATATTCCTCGCCAGATATTGCTTTCTCTCTGAAATCTCCCTCCAAGCAATCTCTCCATCTCCTTTTCGGTCGACCCCTCCTCCTTCTGCCTTCCACTTCCATTTCCATAACCCTTCTCACTACACAGTCCTCTTCCTTTTTCATAACATGTACATACCATGGGAGTCTCCATTCCTGGGTTTTCTTGGATATTTCGGTCACCTTTGTAGTCCCTCGGATTCCTTCATTCCTTATTTTATTCATCCTTGTGATTCCACACATCCATCCGAACATCCTCATATCTGCCACAAAATATATAATTCCCTAATTTCATTCAAAAATGATGTCAAAAAGCTCATACATATATTCAAAAGGAATCAATTTCCTGAATAATTAATAAATAGGGTTGTTAAACATATCTTGGTGACAATGGTAATTCTGCACCATCTGATGATAGTGATGCTCTCTACTTTAAGCAGCCCTGTGGTGGCGCGTGGGAAATCTGTTGGGTAGGGCACACTGAAATTACTCTAAGGATACAATATTGAATTGCTTAACAAGGCTGTAAACTTATCACCAGAGTCAGGACAAATTGAGAGAATAGACTGCTCCACAACATTAGAAAGAACCATATCTTTCCAACCTGCCTAAAAGCATTATACCTCTACAAAGTTGCCTGACCTTGAAGGCTATGACCCTCAGCTAAAATAGCCATAAAAAAGAGATTGACAGCAACACGTGCCTACAATTACATACCTGAGCATGAAATACTTAGGGAGCAGGTGGTGTTTCAGAGTTTGGCCAACCTCAAAACCAGAAAGTTCAGAAAGGGTACCGATCGATGCGTTATTGCCACTCTCCCATAAAGTAGTTTAATCACATCAATATCGCCTGCTTCCATGAAACTTGAAAATTCATCAAAAGTATCCATAGCTGTAAATATTGTCGCTGCAAGGAGAAATTTACAAGGAGGCTGAATTATTGCAGTTACACGTTTTAAATATAGCTAAGAGATTAGCTTTCTTCAATTCATCCGGGAAGGAACAACTATATATGCGGCATTTATGCAGTCATTTAGATGTAGAAATATACTTTCTTTGGCCATCTTGATTATCTTAATGGGTATATCTCCACTGGTAAATTTGCTAGTATCTAGTACCTCGACAATTTTCATAACCTCCCATGGATAAAAATGGGATAACGTAAACTTGGCCTGTATCTACACACCACAAGGGTTCTAGTTCTTTTAGACCAAGCCAGATTGTGCATCTGGTTGTAATGCACAATGGAGGTGTACATGCAATTTTTCCAAGATTCATCAATCAAAAATTGCATTCCCAAGGTGAAAATAGTGCACTAGCTTTTATCTTCTTCATCAATTTAGGAGATTATTTCTGATTACAGTAAGGAAGAAAAAGCAGCTCCTTCAAGTTTAGATTCATGTAGTCAGAAAGCACCATATTCTAGAGCAGATGATGTGGCAAGTAGTAAAATCAAATATAATATTGATACTTTTTACGATAAAGCTGACAAGTTTAGTTGTCATGAAAGGTGTGATATTTTCCATAGTGTTAACTTCAAAATTTCACGTTTCAATTCACTGTTAAATCTGGTTAGAACTGGAGATTTTAGTACAAATGGCTTTACCAGTTTGCTTGTCCCTAACTAGTCTTGTGCATGATGGATTTTCCAAGACAATGGTGACAATGCAGTAATATATGTGACGTAGAAGTACCACTAGTTGTGGCATAATTGTAAACTTATAATATCTTCAATATAATACCATATAAGGGCTGTGGTATAAAGAATTGTTCTCTGCAATAGCTGGTCATTTACAAATAGATACTGGATGGAATGTTGTAAGTCCAGTTTTAGGAGATCTCTCTTCCCTAGAATTGAAATTGTGTATAGATAATTGTATGCCCCAGCCCCACTTCAAAAGAAAAATTGAACTAAGAACACAAGCAGTTTCTCAGAAGTGATGCTCTTTCAAGTATTGTTCTGATACCAGTGATATATTTCATAGATAGGAAGTCAAATGACTATCCTTAGAATATAGCTTTAGAAAACTGGAAGGCCTTCTTTTAATCATAGCATTATGACATTGTCCGATATATTGGGATTACATTTCATATATCTTTTTCCTGATGCACAAGAGAAACTTGCTGTTGCTTTGTGTAATGCAGCTATTCTCCCAAGAGTAATAGCACTGAGAAATGAACAGGCATAATTCCTTTGATCATTTGGGCAATGCGCCCACTGAATTGGGTTCTTAGAATCGAAACTATTAAATGCTAGTCTTGCTGTGTGGATTGTACCTCACAACATATATTATTTCAAAGTTTGTCTTACTAAGCTTTTCTTTCAAAATGCCAAGCTCCTAAATTGAGCAAAAGGCAAAAAGTGCCATTCATGAAAGCATTTGAAGTTATAGAGGGACCCTAGTGAAAAATGTAACTCAAACGTTTCCACTGATGTTGCCTCAACTTCAAACTTAAAAGATGTATATTGTTGAGACATGGGATAGCCATGTTCAAGCAAGGATAAACTAGTATGAAGGCCAAAGATGTTTTAACATAAGAAAAGGAAGCCAAATGGCAAGTTTTCATTGCAATATCATTCTATAAGAAGTTTTTACCATAGTCCTTTACTTACTTGGGTGTTTGTTTTCTCCTGGTTTGGCATCTTCTAGAAAGGTACGTGCTGCATTTGCCTTCTTTGTGAACTTTATAATAAGATGACACAACAAAGCACTAGCCAAAGATAGTGTTTTTTACAGAATAGTGTCTACAAGTAGAAAAAAGCTACTGTCTTGCTTAAAAATGTTACTAGTGTATGGATGGCAAGTTTCAAAGTGTTAGAATTATTGTAACATTGTAATATCAATAGAATGGGCTATCCTTAGCCTATTTTTCTGTTTAAGCGCACAACCTTTTATAGCATTGAAAAAGAGAAAAAATTGGGTGCGTTCATATGGGCGTGGTTGAACATTGTGAATGTCACGATTCTTTCTGGATGCGCCCTTGGGGTGATTCAATCTGTAAGGGAAATTACAGACCGATTAGTATTTTTGCAACTCTGTCCAAAATATATGAACGAAATATAGGTGTGCAAATGAATAGCCACTTTAATGGAATATTACCTCTCCTACTATCTGGCTTCAGGCAGTGATATAGCACCCAGCATGCCTTATTACGTGCAACCGAAACTCAGAAATGGTGCCTTGATGCCAATGGCATTGCTGTTACCATCTTGATTGGTTTGTCTAAAGCATTTGACTGTATACCGCATGCATTACTCATAGCAAAGTTGGAGGCCTACGGGTTTGAAAATACTGTATAAAGACTGGTATAAAGCTACTTACCTAATCGGAATCAGCGAGTCAAAGTAGGGTCATCATACAGAACTCTCCTAATTGTTTAAACAGATATTCCACAGGAGCTTAGTCCCCTACTACTCAACATATTTAGTGTGAAATCTGAAATCTGCACTTTTGCGGATGATGCAAAAACTTATGCATGCGACAGATCTATTGGTACCGTGATATTAAAACTAGAAGATGATTTACAAAAGATATTGTAGAATGGTTTCAAGAAAACAGAATGTGTCCTAATCCAGCATCGTTTCAGATGATGTTTTTGGGTCTTAAGGTTGACAATTTCTTCTAAACTAATATTGATTGATGGGGAAAAAGTAAGACAAAGTGAGCATGTAAAATTGCATGGCGTCCAAATAAGCAACAAATCAAATTTTGATATGCATGTGAAGGAGCTTTGTCAGAACATAAATCAAGAGCTGTGTGCTTTTTCGAGAATAAGAAGATTCCTTAATAGAAAGAAACTAAAACACTCCTATCTATTTTCATGTCAAATTTTTCATACTGTCCTCTGATATGGATGTTCTGTAGCAATTCTGCTGACAAAGAGATAAAGAAGGCAAATAAACGTGCTTTGAGGGTATTGAAAGAAAGACTATGACACATCATATGAACAGCTCTTTGGAGAGGACGGAAGCATTACTGTACATCAGAAGTATTTGCGAAGTCTCATGACTGAAGTTTAGAAGACAACTAACCAAATAAATTCTCCATATATTTGGAAAATTTTTGTAGAAAGGATATGCTCTTCGTACCAAAGTACTATGCAGGCTTCCACATTTACAATAAATAGATATGGACTAAATTCTCTCTCTCACTACGAGGTTGTCTCCTATAGAATACTCTAAAGGATAAAATTAAGAGAGCTGGTTCCTTGACAAAATTTTAAAAAATTGAACATAATATGGGATCGCAAAGCAGGCCATTGTTTAATTTGCAAATAAGCAATCTTATTCTTTTATTTGCACTATAGTCTAATAGTTGCTTTGTGCTCTGTTTTAATAGTTGGTCTGAAACATTAGCTCGTATTCAATGGCCATTGCACCAAGACTTCTATCTTGATCACGTTTTAGAGTTGAGATGAACTTAGTGGGGCAAATGGGGATTCTCCGAAGGAATGCGAAAGGCTCTACACTTTTGAGACAATTGATCTCCACTTGAGACATACTAAAGATGATTAGCATTACCCCCTAAAGTAATGAGTGATGGCTGACTCTGTAGCATCTTACTGTTTATCGGCCCAATCAAACAACTCCTTCTAGAAACATGTTTACAAACACTGATAAGTAGCAAAGCAAATAGACATGTGGGCCTTTCCTGGAGATATCTTTTATGCAAGAACTACCTTTAACTCATGCAAGTAAATCTATCAATGTATTATCCATGAGGGCTTGCTTTATTGCGCTAACTGCCAAGAACACCGGCAATATGGGGCTAGCGTAAGCAGTCACCCCCTGCCCTCAGTCAACAGGGGCGGGGGGAAGAGTTGCCCTTTTGAGAGAAGACGTTTTGGGTATTCCTTCTTTATTCTGTTTACAACAAAGTCTCCCGTGTCTTCTTCAGCCAACTTGAAACACTAACGTTAAAAATTTTCCTCTGGGCACTACTATGATGGGCCCTTTGATTAGACACTGGGCATGAGAGAATTGCATACAAACTCTATATGATATGCAAGTGTTTTCATAAGCCCTCCAGCCCCCAAGCCGCTTATAAATAGCGAGGGAACATTGCTGACACCTTGAGAAAGAATAGATATCATTGACAAGAGAGGGAACCTACTAGTCTGTAATGATGGTGTTTTGAGAAGACTCGATTTCTAGGTGCCGATTTCGGTAGCCTGTCTCCTTTCCTTCAGTTTTTCTTCATACGCCCTTGGATAATTTATTATTACGAAAGAGGTTAACAAATGGTATGACGTTGAAATTTTATCTTTGGTGCCCTTTGGATAAGTCTTCCACGTCCCTGCCAAATGCTGCCTTCGAAGTCAAGTTTCCATTTGTCTTTACAAAACATCCTCCTGCCAACATGCCTTTCATCTATTATAGCATAAACTTTTGGAAGAGATTTGATTTGTCCAACGAGGTTGACTATCTGCAAAGTTGTATAGTAGAATCAATATGGCTAAAGAAGAAGCAAGATGTATTTGAGCTTTCTCTACTTATCTCTTTTTGACCAAATGCTTAAAATGGATTCATGATTTTTAAAGCCAAATTTTTCCAGCAAAACTGGCTCGCTTTTTTAGGCTGGTAGAGCTCACCAATACTCGCCAAATTACAACTGTCTAAGCCTAATTGTTTGTAATTGACTGATTTGCAGCCATTGTGATCATCAGTGCATTTATAAAAACATTGCTGAACATTGTTTACTGTGTATGATCTGATGTTGTTGTTGATGAGAGCACGATCTGTTGCTGAAACACCAAATGATGCCTCGATTTTGCAAGGAAGACGAAGAATGCAACATCTTGAAACCAAGATTGCTAAACTGCATATAGAAGTAGTAGTTCGACTATATTTATAATTCCTTCTATTGATTATTTTCGAATGATACAATAGAGACATAAATTCAAAGGAAGAAAAGCCCAAGCATAACCGAACACGCTCCCGTTGTCTTCATCACTAAAGCATGTTCCAACAGAATTTTTATGCATAGACTGATGGAGGGTCACATTGATTTGACATACAGCAAAGAATGATGGGGCGCCTTCCTCAATGTTTTAAAGCTGCGTGAGTCGTATCTAATGGTTTCCAGTTTCTTTTCAATTTCTGAAGTTAATTTCTCGCTAGAAGGAAATAAATGAAATTTTATGGAAGTGTGATAGTATAGTAGAGCTTCCTCCTTCAAGGTTGCTGCCATGTTCGGCACCTTAACGCTTCTCGAAGTAAGTGTGCATTGTCACAATCTAATTGATTTAGAATATGAGAAAAATGTTGAAGCCTCACCACTTGATTAAAGATTCATTCTAGAACTGCACTGAGGGGTAGCGCAAGGGGAGTACTAGGAAGGTATAGCCCACTGTCTGTCAGAACATGCTAGCTCCTTGTCGGAAGGTGAAAAACATATTTTTGAAGATTTTTAGCATTTAGGTGTACCAAATAAATCATATTAATGCCTGAATCTGCAGATGCTTGCCCACCCTTAAACCTAACACAAGAACTTTGGCATTTGCACTTTGGATGTAACTTTCCAAAATATCTTGTCATCTTTCTTTAATACATGATTTTGGTCTATTCTGTGACAGATCGTGAGATGTGTAAATCTCATTTTAAAATGTCTACAGCTTTCATAGTAGGTTAGCATTAAGATTTATTCCAGAATAAATGTCCTTCTGGGAGAGTTGTGTCTCGATTGAATACAGCGATTGAGAAAAGGACATTGGCGAATTACCTTGATTCATAATTCAAGTATGAATCAAGTATATATCATACGTGGGGACAGTCAAGCCTCTTCAATGTGCTACTAGTAGGTGTGCCTCCTTGCTTCACACAAATATCATTTAATGGTCATGTTAAATGTTTATAGCACCTGTTGCTGATTGTTTGATTTACTACAATGAATTCAATTGTACAAGAATAGTGCATGCAAGCACCATGTATTTCAAAATAGGTAGGAAGTCATATACTATTGAATATGCGTAACTTTAATACAATTGAGAAGCTCATAGTAACCACTTCAAAAGAATAACTGTAGTCTTTTTGATTGTATCTCACTGATAATCGTACAACCGTCAATTAATGATAATAGGACAGGTAATGGTTATTTGAGCATTTCATATACGGGATGTCAATCCGTTATTTCCCAAATTCACCTAAAAACATCACGTAAGATTGTACACACCAATATATCAAATAAAATTAAAAGTAGCAACACGTTAGCATCTGTGCAAGGTTAGCAGTAAAAGTTCTGATCGTTCGATTCATGAAGAAACTCTTTGGCAGCTACTTGCTTGACATTAATGAACCTGGCATAATCACATGGGATTCACAAAGTAATATAACTTTGTGCTGCTTTTTATGAAAAACGAGAGGACAAGTAGACAAAACACAATCCCTACTATGCACTGAATTCAGATAAAAGGAGAGAAAGAAAACAGAAAGAATCTCCAAGTATCAAAGTATTATGTACGCAGCAGAGGTGGTCTCTAGGGAAGAACATGAGAATGGAGACCCCTTGTCAACAATTTTTGCATTTTAGGTCACTTGATCTTGGTTTTCAAAGTGTATTGACGTTGCTTACAAAGTATTCTGCATTCTATTGCAATGATAAATTTTCTCACTGTTACATGGCTATTAAGACCTTTCTAACTACTGTTTATACTATATCCCATTGAATGGACTAAATTATCATATCTCAATCTTCAAAAACATGCATATAGTTGCAAGTGAGCGAAATCATTTTAATGATGTTGCACATAGAGCCCCCAATGCTTCAATTTTTAGGACACCAGCACTGATATGCAGGAAAAGCATACAGTTTAACAGAAAAAAGTAAGCACAAATGAATGGTTTAAAGCAACATAAATACCAATAAGCAGTTTGTGTTCATATTTGTGGAATGATGTCCAATTCTGTTTGTATATGGGCGGATGTGGAGTGTCGATAGGTTTCTAGTCCAGTTTCTATAATATTGATTATGATAGTAAATAGTAGTACTTACCACCAGTAAGGAAACTTGTGTACATTAAAAAGGATGCTTATTGGTCTCGTTTCTCACTAGTCTGTCGCACAAAGATATGGAGGAATCAAAGAGAAGAAGCCTTTTTCATTCACTCACTTTGTTACAAGTCTTATCAATGGTAAAGTGTTCCGGATATAACTTCCAGCGCATTGATGAGAATGATGATCTCAGTACGGCTGCTGTTGGCTTTACAAGGCATTTTCATCACTGCAGCATTGATTCTAAGTGTAATTTTGTTGTCAAAAGAAGTAAAGGATCAGAATTTGAGAAAAAATATAAGATTGATGACATCAGTTACTATTACAATGTTTGGAAGAAGCAGAAGATGAAGCAGGGTAGGTACTTTAAAAACCGTAGCTGGAATATTTAGAGCTCTCAATGTTGACCTCTTCTATTAAACAAGTCGTGTTGACACGTTCACGTTCTTTCAGGTAGCCTCCTATTGTTTCTTTCATTAACATGCACTTCCAAATTCATTGGTATCTCTTTCATAGTTTCTCAGTACAACAAAGTGTGATAATATTTGAAGAAGCACGACACTACGTTATAGTCTCTAAAACATGTTTCAAATGGCACTCAACCCATCTTCAATTGGTGAATAAATTTTTGGAATACAGAAATAAACGCTACGTACTTTCAGTCAAATATACTATGCCAATTAAGACAAGGAAAAAAGAACGAAATAGTTAGAGCATAGGAGCTGAATACTTAATGAGATTTTGCAATGTTACCACTTGCCTATTTTAGATCAGCCTTTCCACGTGAAATGCAGTGACGCCTTAACTTTTCGTTTGTAATTAGTTTCAGCAGAGTCTAAAGCTGCAAAGCAATTTTCACAGCAAGCATCTCTGAAAGCACTAGACCTTTTCAAATGCTTAAAAACGTGGCACTTCTTATTATTGACTAAATGCTCAAGCACTCAAGTGGATGAATGTTTTTTCACTAATGTGCGCGAAATTGCATTCAGCGCAAGTAAAGTTATGAACTGCACACGCGCCGAGATATTAGGGGACACAATCCTTTGCTTTGATAAAGTTTGCAATTTTAAACAAAGTAAATGCTACGGACGTTGAGTAAGATTTGAACGGTTAAGAAGCGGTAGCTTAAAAGAAACAGGGGAGATGCCATTGGTGGGTGTGGAATAAATAGAATTATGAACACTAGTAGGATAAGAATTGAGCATCATATTTATTACACCTCCAGGATATTTAATCCTTTCAAACATTTAGTTAATTTTTAAGATCATTATTAAATATAGCAAGAGTATTAATGATTTTTTAAGCTCCGTTTGCAATGGTGTGGATAAGATCAATCTTATGAATAATGGAAGTGAAACTGAAAAACTTTACAGGCAATCAAGTGAAGGTATTTTTACTATGTCTTGAAATTATAAAACAGGATGGATCCTTGCCATTGTTGCAGACTCAAGAAAGTTAAAGATCTTATTTGTTTCATTTTCCATACCACATTTGTTGGGCAGTGGCGATGAGTCAGGATATTCAATATATTCATTAAATACCCTACAATTTCGAAAAAATTAGAAATCTGTACAATGTCTTAATGATCTTTGAAATGACAAACTTCACTGTCTTTCGATGTGTTAGCTTGCCTAAAATTCAACATATTGAATGTTGAAACTGCGAAGGACCTGAAGACAAAGAGGAACGTCATGCTAAACAACAAGCTTTAGCGAATAGGCAGTGAATATCCTGAACGGTATTCAGCCAATCAAATTGCATCATTGTTATCCGTAAATTCATATTTAGCGGTGAAAAGAATACTAGTGTGCGCTGAGAAATCTAACGCTTACAATCTGGCATAGCACCTCAGTATACATCAGAGTCTCTCGTCCAGTAGATAAAGATGAAAATGGCTGTTGTTGAAAAGGATGTAAATGTAGTTATTGAGGGATGAAGAGAGAGTTATATGTTTGGGCATCTTTTGCTAAAAAATCTATAGCTGCAATTTTATGGCATTCTGTGGCAGTAAGTAGCAGTTGTGAATACCAGTGAAAGGTACATTGAATATCTCCTTTGGTTAGAAACGGGATAGTATAATGTGTACATTTGCTTAAGTAGTTAATGCTGATAAAATTCAAGTTGTTCACTGAAATTATCCAATTTTTAAAAGCTGGAAACATCTACATGTTTTTCTGCAAATGCATTTGCAAAAGCAGTTTTGAGCTACTTCCGCTGCAGCTTGCACTTCCTATTATCCGATAAAAGAAAACTGCAATACAAGATGTTTACCAACTGTCTTGTTGTAGTGTATTTACGCGCAGCTCAAGGTAGCAGCACCCAACAGCAGTTGTGATAAAATACACAGTTGAAGATATCACGGTATGCCACTGGTTCTTGAAGCTGAGAAAGTTGAGAAATAATGAGGCATCATATTCATTATTCAAAACATGTCAAGAATAGGGCGGTTGCAAAGTCTAAAAGTCAAAATTCGCCAAAAATATAGTCAAAAATCTTACTTTTCAGGAGTAAAATGACAATTATGATATACGATCATAGTCAATTGATTGTGATACGGTCAAAACAGTAAAAGTGGGGTACAATGCACGTATGTAGATTTACTGTTTAGTGGAGAATCGAGCAAGCTTGCGTTTACCTGACTTATTCGAATGAGAGTATTATTTCAACCTTTGTTATTTTCCACAAAGGGTGATATAAAACAGCAACATCATCTTATAATCAAAATCAACTACACTAAACAATTACAAGAATGCTATTTTACAAGCGAAATTTATTATACAATGGCGATTTTTCAAAACCATCATGAAAGTGGCATTTTCTCTTTGCTTTTTAGTCTCATGTCAATGGAAATAATACTGCATAGTCATTGTACTATGAGGCTTTCTTGAAATAAGATGTTATTCTGCAATTATGTTTCCCTTGAATAAGGCCCCATGGAGACTTATTCCAAGGGTCACTTATTTGCAAAACTGATTTTTTAGATGGAGCGTATTCGGAGGTTGGGGTTTATTCGAGGGTTTACGTAAAGCTTTAAGACTTCATTCCCACCTTTATATTCTATTTTCACTGCCTTATCCTTTGATTTGTCAACTTATATATTTGACTGAAATGTGTTTACATTTCAACGTTTTATCATATTTACCGACTGAAGATGGATTGAGTACAATTCGACGCGTGCTTTGGCAACAAAATTTTTTCTTGTCTCCTCGCGATTATCATCTAAGATTGTGAATATTTCTAGCAACACTCTTTTCTTAATCCATAATTTAATGGTGTTCTTCCTTCTTGTAGCTGAAAATGTTGTTCCAGTTTCCAATGTTGCGTTGAATAAAGCAGCATCAATGTCATCACAATATAATTCTAATGCAGTCGCATCGAACGCTGTGGATGGTAATCTCTATTCAAGCTATGAGACATGCGCATTCGCTAGAATGACATCTCCATTACCATGGTTACTTGTTGATCTTCTCTTTGAATACCGAATCCTATATGTCCGAATCAAGATGCTCCCATCTATAGTTCACTCCCTGCCATTTGATGTTAGAGTTGGCAACAACAATCAAAATGGAGGAATATCAAATGATTTTTGTGTGCAACAAGAAAGCATACCCACAGCGAATACATTGATGAGATTCGACTGTCCTCAAGGCACAAGAGGTCGTTAAGTCAGTTTTCATACACAAGCCTATGCGCCTTTTCTTTATTTATGTGAACTTGAAGCATACGGTGTCCCAACTTAGATTGCATCACATCTAGAAATTGAAAACTTGAAATGTCAAAAGTGTTTCGTCTTTGTTTACATATGGATAGAAATACAACTGTTAGCAAATAATCGTTTATTGTATTTTGCACATGGATGATTTCACAGCATTGTCATTTGCAACTACCATACAAAGCACTGCTTTAACTTGTTGCATTAAGCAACATATATACCAACATGGATAGCCTGGTGTTTAGCTACTTTATTTGGTGGTGTTTTATAGGAGGTAGAATAGAAGTTCCTGCATAGGTAGTTCCCATACCTAATATTATCTACTATCAATTGACGATGGATGTAGGAGCTGGGGCACACAAAGGATATGTGTCTTAATCTATGGCTTAGAGACTATCAAATTCCTTCTGTTCTTTTCTATATGTTAATGATATGGTAAAGATAGTCCTGTATACTTTCATACGCAGAAGAGTACCTGTTTGAAAGGACACTTATCATGAGCTATCGGCATATGAGGTAGGGTTGTAGGGTTGCCAGTTCCTTTCTTCATTGCTTGTATAGGAGGTAGAGAATGATGATATCCCCAGCGCTGCTACCACGTACCCATTCGCAGTTTGGGATAACAGTGAGTGAATATTCAGTCAAAGCCTCGAGGTGGACTTCCGCAGACCTTCCTCACAGGAAAGATGCGCTCTAACCGCTATGTTAATGATACAATTTGTACTTTCAACACTGAGAATGAAACTAAATTGATCTTTTACTTTCGTAACTCACAACATCTCAATGTCAATTTCATTGAGGGGAATTCCATGTCGCGCACACATTGACTTTATACATTTTCATTTAAAGTTCATTCATTCAGATATTTAGTTCGTTCATTCTGCTGTTTTATGCTTAAATGATTAATGTCTATATTGTAGTTGTTATTTATCCCGCGTAAGTACACCAGATACATCTGTACTTCAAAAGAACTGAGAAAACCTTGTGATGTTTTAACGTACTTATCACCAGTAAAGCCGGAACAGATCGGGATTATATAGGAACAGCTATTTCTTTCCTTTTGTTCGCATTTACTTGTTTTCTTAAAATACACTCATCAAGAAATTAGGAATAACAGCAACGTAGTTTATAACTGAGTTCAGTTGAGTTAAAGTAGAAATGGGAAAATACGTTGGAATTGTAATATGATGAGGCACACGATGTATCAATGAGTTTTCTTCAAATATTCTGCAATCATTAATAGATGTCAGCATCAGCACAAATAGAGTTAGATTGCGATCTAAAACATTCAATTTACAAAAGAAGCCATCAAGGCTTCTGCTTTCCTTGATGTGTGCATTTATAATAACGATCCATCTAGTCTCAAAACTTCAACTTATCGGAAACGGGCTTTTGTTGGATTACTCGCTATTTTCTTCAGCATTACTTCCTCTTCTTATACAATTGAGCTCATACTTACTAAAGTGGATAGAGCTTACAAAGTATAAAATTCCCTACATTCATTCAACAATGAAGTTAAAAAGCTCACACATATATTCATAAGGAATCAATTCCCTGAATAGTTGATGAATAGGATTGTTAAACATATCTTGACAATAAAGGTAATTCTGCACCATCTGATGATAGTAATGCTCTCTACTTTAAGCTACCCAGTAGCAGCGCATGGGAAATCTGTTGGGTGGAGCACACTGAAATTACTCAAAAACCCATAATAAACGGGAGGGGCGGATATTAATTTTGGCAAGTTTGAAGATCCCCGCTTCATATGTTGAGCCCCATTTATTGTATGTAGATCATTTTTCCGAAGATGTGACTGCATGGACTGAATTAAAACTCGGTTTCTCGTTATGTCTTAAGCATTGTTGTTTTTAGATAACCTTAGCATCTTACAAGAACCGATGTGTCTGGATGTAAATAAATCATCCATACATTTGGAGAACTTTTGTAGAAAGGACATGCTCTCGGTACCAAAGTGCTATCCTGCCTTCCACATGCACAACAAATAGATATGAACTAAGTTGTTTCTCTCATTTAGAGGTTGTCTCATATAAAATACTCTAAAGGATAAAGTAGAGAGAGCTGGTACCTTGACAACATATTAACAAATTGATCACAAAATGGAATGGGAAAGCATGTCATTGTTCAAAATGCCTTTCTTATTCTTTCATTTACACTATGGTCTACTATTTGGTTTTTTTGCTTTGTTTTAATGGTTGGTCTGAATTAGCTCGTATTCAATGGCCACTGTGCCAAGACTTCTATCTTGGTCAAGTTATAGATGTAACGTATTGAGTTTGATGTTTTAGTTATGTGCTGTATTTCGTATCACTTTAGTTATCGTGTTGCGTATTCCAGTCTTGCGTACTTTTGGCGTCCTGTTGTGTATAGTAAACACCCTTTCCGGGCAATATGTTGTCCTGTCAACGTGTATTGTAATCTTGACGTGTCATGT
>OLMO02000275.1:1927657-1960643 GCA_900291935.2 Cassiopea xamachana
CCATGCAAAAATACATATACCCCAGGGGGTTTATTCAAGAATTTACGGTAGTCCTGCATCCTTTTTTTCTTTTAATAATTAGTACTGGTTGGCGTTTTTCTTCCTGGCCTTATTTGTAGGCATTTTGTCATTCAAATCTCACTGTTTTCCAATTTCTCTCGTGTATTGATTTTCAAATGTCTCTTTGATGATATTTTGCAATTATTATCTTTTCAGCGGTATATTTTGAGCAAGGAAAATTTGAAGATTGCATTAAACAGTGCAATGAAGCTGTTGAAATTGGAAGGAAAAACAAAGCTGACTACAAACTCATTGCCAAGTGAGTGATTATTGAGGTTATCTCATTTATTTCCAAGTACATGAGCTAGTACAAGTACAAGTACACCTCTATGAGCTAGGCTAGTAAAAATAGAACTGACACCATGGTAGTTTAACCTATATAGTGAAGTGTCTTTGCATTTTTACAGGTCATTGTCGAGGGCTGGGAATGCATATGCCAAAATGGAAAATTATGACGAAGCCATTCGACAGTTTGATTTGTCTCTGGTAGAACATCGATCACCCGATGTCATCACTCGTCTCAACCAAGTAGGTTGAATTGATGTCACTAGCTTCACTCCATGGATTTAGTAATGGAATTTTGTTAGAGATTGATTGAACGCTGAAGCATCAGTTTTGTATTTTTAGCAACGGTGCCTGCTTGATGCCGTATACCTTTATCGAGTACTGTCTACGTGCACTTTTTGCAAGTTAGTTTGATATTCTAACGAGACTCGTGCTCATCTTACACATAGCACGATACAATGCCTTTTACATGGGCCAGTAGTCTTTTCGAGATTTTGTAGAAAGATATACAGTAAAAACCGCATATAAGAGGCAACAATTTTTAATTGATCCTGTTCATGGTCTTAACCGATGAGGTAATTCCAGGCTATGTTAGGCAATTCCAGTTATCAGGGTGCTGGTTATTAATGTAGGGTCCATACAATGCCAGGGAAATGATAGTTGACAATTCAGCCTTCAAAGCCTGGCAATTTAGTTGGCCACTCAAAGCTTTGTCATTGAAGACATAGTTTGAGCCTGCCTATCACAACATATATGTACTATTTTGGAGCATCCATGAAAGGGGTTGATTAGCAAACAGGCTGAGTTTGTTTACCAGTAGAAAGTATGGACCATTTATGAGAGCCTAGCTACAATATCAGGCTAAAAAGGTTCTAATTATTTGAAATCAAAATACACAATTTCAGGCTGTAGGGTCTTATTATGCGGGTTTTTCCTGTAACTTCAAACGCAGTATCAGCTTTCTTAGATGACTGGGCCCCATTACTTGGTTTCCCTCACGTAGTTTTGTGATGTCATTCTGTGAATTTATTTACTAACAAAGATTTTAAAACTTGATTTACTTCCAAAGCTTTTTTGCCAAGCATCCTTGGTAATTAGGATGTATAATTGTTCTTAGCTTCCTTGGAACGAGAGATGTTTTTAAAACGTTTTACTTTGGAAGTAAAAAGTGGTAGAACATAAATATTGGATATTTTGTTGTTGAAAAGGCAGCTTATTCTTGTAGCACATGCAAAATACAGGAAAGCGTAGTGATGTTTTCTTTGGCTTTTTCGCGCTATATCTATTGCTCTCCTGCAGATCAAGAAAATTTTAAAAGAAAAGGAAGAGCTAGCATATTTAGATAAAGACAAAGCTGAGGAAGAAAGGACAAAAGGAAATGAATTCTTTTCTAATGGCGATTTCCCAGAAGCCATTAAGCATTACACTGAAGCACTAAGGAGGAATCCATCCGATGAGAGAATCTACAGCAATAGAGCTGCTTGCTACACAAAACTTTTGGAATTTCGTCTTGCCATTAAGGTGAGTAAAGAAAGGTGATGTGCATGACACTTGATATTCTATAAACAGATCAAGCGAGTAGATTTTTTGTAGAAAATGGACAAATTATATCGTGTAGCACTGAAAGTGCGGGATTTGAAATTAAGAACTTGAAATTAGTGGAGTTGGGTGAAAGGTAGCAGGAGTTGCATAGGCAGCTTTCTAGATGATACATTAGGGTGTACTTTTGAAGGAATTTGCTGTGGCTCTCTCCATATCAACAAAGAAAACAAATAAAAAGGCCAAATTTTGTGTTTTACATGATGAGCTCAGGTGGACCAGAAATTGAATCTTGATTTAAAGCTAATCATCTGTTGGATTTTTGGCTTGGGCTTTTGTGATGATGTTTGCAGCATTTGAAGTTAATCTAGCAACCCTGAGCACTCATGATCAATTCCAGCCCTTCGTACTTAGTCAGGTACAAGCCAATTGTTTGCCATCAATTTTAGTAGCCCTTTGTGATCAGAACTTTATCTGTTTTTCCATGCATTTCTGAACATTTCTAGGCTAACTTATGCGATGCTTTATGAATTTTAATTGAAACTTGCTCGCATTTCAGGATTGTGACGCATGCCTGAAGTTAAACCCAGATTTTGGTACGTCATCAGATTTTACCCATTGTTTTGCATTTTGTTGCATTAGTTTTCCAGACTTAGGTGTTTGTGGGTGTTTTGTTTTTTAACCATCAGAAAGTCTCGAAGGCCATTGCTACTTTGGCCCTTGACATTTACACAGGCCATAGGTCAATTCCTGACAACTGATGCATGAGCACCAGCATTGTCATAGCAAGAAACGCATTTTTGTTGATTCCATTTGAATTGTAGCACTTGCGAAAAACGTTTAGTCACATGCAACCTGAACTAGTGACTAACTTTTACACGCAACCAACCTATCTTATGAAGAAAGCCATGAAGGATTTCCATTTTAAGTGTGACAATTGCTCATAATTNTGTATGAAGATGTGAGATCATATTTTCTTCACAGTGAAAGGTTATCTGCGAAAGGCAGGTGCACTGCTTGCTGTTAAGGAATTTAGAAACGCTCAAGAGGCATACAGAAAAGCTCTTGAATTGGATCCCAATTGTCAGGTTAGTGAATTTAAGTTTCGCTCCAAAATCCTCCTGCGCAGTTTCATAATTTTTGTACTCTGTCTTAGTTTTGACTCTTGTCAGTCTTCAGAAAGAATTATGAAATTTTATGTTCTACTTCACTTCATTATAATTCCTTTTTCCGATACTTTTAATGGGCAATCCTCGATGGGGGGAGCATTTGCAAGTGCCATGGAGCGCATTTACAAATATGGCGTCAGATTAGGAAATCTATCCAATCTTCTATTATTGGGCTGGAAAGCATTTATGTTTGACTATGCTGTGAGTAGGTAGAATTGCTAGAGTTATGTTTGAGTATGCTGTGAGTAGGTAGAATTGCTAGAGTTTAGGGTATCAATGAAATTGTTAATACTGAATAATTTGCCTGCACTGAGACAAAAGACATTCTGTGAATCTTTATATCTGATGTTCGACATGTTTGGATACTTGGAAATTCTTCTATCCCTGTATTTTCAAGGCTTTGTCTTTATATTGAAGGAAGCAAAAGATGGTTTAACCAACTGCGCTCAAGCAAGACTTAGTGCTGACCCAAAGCAGCGAACACAGGAAGCCATGCAAGATCCTGAAGTACAGGTAGATGCCACCATANAACTTCATGCCATCAACACGTGTCTTAGTTTCTTTGGAACACCTGCGAATCTGCCCTAAATTAAATTACTTTCTGTTTTGGGAATGATTCGAACTCATTCAATGCAACTTCCCTTGTTTTTCTTTCTGATGTAAATTTCAAAAGTGTGTTTTTGTAACTCGCCATGATTGCCCTTATTGGCACTTTGAACATTATCTCTTACTTCCTTTGGATTGATTCGAGCGTCGCATTATTATATATGCCGTATTGTAGCCCCATTGTTTTATAGCCCCGTTATTTTATAGCCACGTCGCATTAAAGCGGCATTGTACTATAGCCGCATCAGTTTTATATTGCATGTGACCTCGCAATGAAAATTGTCGCGTGAAGTTGTGGCAGATCAGTTTTTCTGTAAAGCATGCACAATAAGACAGAGTTCAATCTAGCCTACAAAGTAGGTTGTGTAAAATGTTTAACTCTGAATTATGTTTTATTCAGATTATTAAACATTAAAGGAGAACTGCAATGCCAAAGCTAGTTTTTGATATCTTGTAGAAAAAGACACGCAGGTCTCCACTGTCGCCTTTTTTTGCGTTTTTTGCGCAGTTCTAGTTTTCAAATAGCAGTAGCCCTCCCCTCCCCCACGGAGTTCTCGGCCATTGTCGGTGAATATTTCGCGTGACGCCCTAGATGCCATGTTTGATTTTTCGTATAGAGATCTACGTATACAAGAGCACTATTTATACCAGAACGCCAGTAAGAATAAAATGTATTCTACTCAAGTTATCTGTTGAGACTAAAGATTTTTAGCAATATGATTGACTATACAGCGTATAATTGCACTGTAACTTGTAAGTGTCTGATCTTCACTCCCGCAGATGCTAAACTATGCAGGCTATTGGTTAAACATTTTGAACGATGGCGTGCAAACTTTAGGCCCTGTAGGAGTTTTTACATTATGCCATGATCATTTCAAGCCATCTTGCTTTGAAAGAAATTCTATAATGATACGAATCATTGGAATTCAAGTCAAGCTAGAATTATAAGCAGATGCTGTAAAGCTCCTGCTTGATTCTTCATCCCAAAAAAACAAAGTATCCACTGAAAGGCAAGCAAGTTAAATTCTCCTTTCGTGCCTGGTCTCTTTCCATAACAAAGATCTGAACAACTGCTGCAACCAACAACCGTTTCTTCGAGCCATATATGTTCGAACCTGTTGTTCATCACAACTCAAACGGGCCTAATGATAGTTACGGGAGTTCCTCTGACTCAAAAGAAAATGAAGATGACTTCAGTATGGGTAGAAACTGGAAACACGAATTGAATATTATTTGCTATACTTCGCCTTTTGTATAAGGCATTAATTTATTGATTTCCAACATTTTTATCTTCGTTTGTCTCATTGTAATATTGTCATGTGGCATACACGTACCTGCAGGGGGCACGGGGGCAATGCCTCCAAATGAAAAATTTTGCATTGCTTTGCCCCCCAACAGAATCATTAGCTTGGAGATATAAAAAGAAAATATGGCTTTTGCTCCTGCAAAGTGCTGGTACATGCAGGTTTCCCCCCCCCCCCCAGAGCACGTCCTCCAGTTACGTGGTTGTCATGTGGCTTCCAATCAGGTGTCGGTGGTGATAGTAATGTCCACAGTAATGCCTAGCTGGAAAGCTATTGCCACGTTTAATTGGAACTTTGTTCTTTCTCGAGAGCTTTAGGCACTCTGATTTGGTCCTACCAAAAAGTAGTTTATATGTTAACCCCAAGGAGTTTACATGCTTCCCTGTGCTTCTTTTATAAACAAATATCCATAACTCTCCTTGAAACTTTTTCTTTTTCTCTTGAAGAGTATTATGATGGACCCTGCGATGCGCATGATTTTGGAACAAATGCAAGAAGATCCAAGAGCGGCCGCAGAGTGAGCCTTAATTTATTTTCTCTCAAACTTTATGCTGCTTAACGAGCATTGTATTGCCGTGGTAAATATATTCTTGTCTTAGTAACAGACGATACTTAGTGAGCAGCGTCATGTACATTTTCACACATCTTAAAAGGTCACTTTCTAGCAGAATTTAACATTTTGAGCCTTTCAAGCAACAATTTCAGCATTTTTTTTCTTTTTCTGGGTAAGCTTAGGTTAACAACCTGTTTTGATGAGGTTCTAACATTAATTCAGATTCTGTCGACGTGCGTGCTTCAGTTTGTTATGCAGATGCCAACCTAAGACTTGTTTCTTTGTCTTTAAGCAAACTTTTAATTCCTTGAGATCATATTAAACTTTTAACCGAACAATAAGGCCTAAATTGGTTTGTTGTGGCCTATTTTTAGCTTTTAGAAATATTTATTCCCTAAAACGTTAACCTTCCCAATAAGAATTGTATTTGGCAGTATTTGATACCACGCATTACTCAATTTTATGTAGCCTAACATCAAAGCAAATTTTCTCACATGCTGGACTTATTCACTCCCCACTTTTGGCTGAATTTACATAATTTAATTGATTTGATATTTCGCAATATTTAGAGTTAATTATTTTTATTTACAGTTTCAAATGTTGCTATCTTTGATATTTAGCCATTTTTTCTTTTTGGTCAATTGCTTGCACAAGGCAAAAAGATCGATATTTGTTTTATCAATTGTTTCCTAATTCAAGTACAACTCTTTCGTCATATTTGTAGCGCAATAACTGGCAGGTCCTTTCTCAAAATGTTTTGCTGTTTTTAAAAATTGAAGCCTTGTTTGATTTTATGCAGATTCCTAAATCAGTAAATTGAATTATTTCCTTTCTCACAAAATCCCTCCTTGCATCTGCCGACTATCCCACGTGAATATTTTAATTTCTACTTTGGCATCCGAACACTGCAGCTGCCAAGATTATCACAGTTTCCATTTACTAATTAGGAAGATGCCTCACTCGAAATCCCACGGGGATGAATTTCTCCTGGGGTTTTAAAAGCTGAATTTTTTAAATGTCATCTTTGTTAATGTCTTCCCGACCATTCTTTTTATTTCTCCAGCCATCAACTTACTTTGATATTTCACTGCCTTGGAATTCAGCACCGGATTTTTATAAAATTCGTTTTTGAAATGCTAGATTCTCCATTAAATAGAGATCGGAATGCTAAGCTGGGTGTTTTCTGGCTCATTATTTATACTTTAATTCATTTGCTTGTTTGGTTAGACTGTAGATCTTTATCAGCTTCATCGTAGTGTTACGTCAGATCCAAATCTGATGAGACATTTAGTTACAAAATATGAAAGCTTTCATTTATAAGATTTCATTCAACATTTGTTCAGCATTTCCTTTGAATTGCCAACTGTCTAACAGCTGATGACATTAAGTTTTCTGTCCAGTCTGCCTTTTAGTTTGTTTTCGTTCACATATTTTGTGGTTTCATTTTTGCCCTTTCTTATTTATTTCGTGATTTTCCCGCAGATACATTGTGTTTGTCAGTTATTAGCGATTTTCTAGAAATTTGATTTATCACATTTTATTACCTTACACCCAGCAATCTTTTTTCACAAAGTACTTTAGCCAGAATTAGTTTTCTCATAGTTTAGTTTGTGTCGTTTCCACAGCTTCTCATTTTGAATTCTGATNTTTCATCTAGACACCTGCAAAATCCTGAAATTGCCCAGAAGATTAGAAAGCTGATGGATGCTGGGATACTCTCGATGAGATAATGACTTTGCTTTACAGCAGTGCTCGCAAATTTTTTACGTGGAGCACGAATTATCAGATAACGCTCGGGACATTCTAAAATCATGAACATTCTCGTTTCATTTTGTATAATTTCCTGGTTCCCTCAATCGATGTTCATTTTGAAATTCAGTGAATACTGCTTAAAGTAGAGAATGCAACAACAGTAAATTGCCTTCCTCAGCCAGTTTCTGTAGTTGTCTTTCATCTTCCAGACATCTAGTTTTTTCCACTGAATTAATTTGTTGATGAGCAGCTTCGCAAAATATCAAAGTTATATCGATCTTGGTATTGAATTGTGCCTTCGTGGGTAGATCAGGAGGCCGGCTTTGGGCAGCACCCCCCCCAAATTGGCGGAAACCCTTTTCATTCGGAAAGGTTTTTCCTAAAGACCAATATAAGAACATGGAAAATGCACTTACCACCAAAACGCAAATTAGATGGAAACTAGATCAATAGGGTTTTGTCTTGTGTAGGGGAATCTGCGATTTTCTAGTGAAACCTATCACTCAAATGTTAGGACGCGTATAATATGAGGCTCATTGCAGATTGTCAACCAAAGCAGAAGATTGTAAAGCACACAGAAAAGCTGAACAAGGAAATGCTGGATTACAAAGGCTTTCACAACAGCCATATGGTATATGTGTTTTTCTTCTCAAAGCTGGATGTTTATACCAGCTGAACCACGAAGTGAATTCCTGGGCAGCTTTCAACCTATGTTTGCCATCCATGCAGGCGAAAGAACCCTCGTGTAGTTATAGGAAACGGACTTTATTGGATTACAAATTATGTGATTGTGTTTGCTGTTTCAAATGGTATAGATGCCTAAAGGGTTACCTGCAATCATCAATCTATATTTAATGAACTAGAGTTCCGTGGCTACGTCTGACATATTTAATTATCCATCTTGCAATTGTCAAATGCCAAATGTTTTCTGAACCGAGTATTGTTAGCAATGAAACTGGACACCCGCTGATGGTTTTTTCAGTCTAGAACCGAACTCAGTAACGCCTGTTGTATGCATCGTTACATACAAATTTCCATGCGAAGATAAGAATTTACTTGAACCGAAAAGGTGAGTTTTATTTGTCGAGTTTATTCTAGAAGCTGTTAATTGTATTAATTTTTACGTTTATTATTGTTGTGGGTGAAATAGTTTGAGCATGCATGCCATTTAGCTAGTGCGAAAGCATGGAAATATTATACAGATAATTCGTTTTTCATCAACAACTTCAAGAATTACCATGCCTTTTTGTTATTCCTGCTCTTCAAAAGCCAATTAGTGGGTTGTTGTTAAGTAGAAAATAGGGGCTGTCTACAGTAGTCCAATTATTGCAGCTCAATTGGGTTTAAGCGCTTTCCAGTTTCGCATCCTTCAAACGCTGACAATCGTTTGTTTTGTAAACAAAGTAGAGGTTCTTTAGGATTTAGCAAAGACGTCGAAAGTCATTTACAATTGCCAGCTAAATGAATTTGCCATTAGAAGAAGGATGGTCTCTTTTTGACAAAAGATGAACTCTTCCAATGGAAGAACGATAAATTCTTCGTACAAGACGTAGAAGTCGATTTCCTTAATTCCAACATTGTTTGTGTTAGAGATTCCAATCGCTAAAAGCAACAGTTTGCTGACTTTTTGAAATGAAGGCCATTAGCAAGATTTGATGCATTTGCTTATTTAAGACTACTACTACTTCTGCATAGCAAATTGGTAAGAGAAGGACAACAAGGCATGACCTCCTGCATTATGATGCGATTAAACATGTGATACCAGCACATGAGTTCTGCGATACCAGCAGAGGATTACTGAAATATTTATCTTCATGATCATCATGGGCACATTTTTGATCCATCTAAAGCGAGCTTGATTCTAATTCGATATTGTACAGTTAACTCTTGGCAGAAACGATGTAGAAGCGCTCAACAAATCATGGTGGAAAACTGCTGGTTATTGAACTTGGAAAATATCAGCAAAGTTATAATTACTTGGAGTTTGTTATGAGCACAATAGCATCTGTAATAGGTGGTCAGTTATACCGTATCTCTTTCATGGTTGAAAAAAATTAAGCTTTTACAAGCAATTTACGTGTCGAAATTTGTTGTAAAATTTCACTTGAACCACAGTTGAGACTTGAATCCAAGCTTTTTACACTATAATTTGCTATCATTATTTTATGTTCCTTTCTTAGACATCCACACTTGCAAGGAATCACAATGATTACGACGCGCGTGTTGGACATTGATAATTCCAATTCCCTCGGTCAGCTGCCAAGACGGAACACACAAGCAAGTGAAGAGTATTGGACAGACATTGGAAAGAGGCAATGGATTGAGCCTACTGAGAGTGTTCCACTTGGTAAACAAGAACGAGTTCGCTTNTTAATGTTAGCGGTGCGATTTTCGAAACCTTCTCGAAAACACTTTTGCGATTTCCAGATACGCTGCTAGGATCAGCCGAACAATTAGTGTTATTTTACGACGAAGAGAATGACTTTTATTTCTTCGATCGAAACAGGGACGCTTTTGAGAGCATCTTGTATTTTTACCAGTCCTACGGGAAACTGATAAAGCCCGCTAATTTGGGCCTCAAGCTTTTCATTGAGGAACTCAAGTTTTTTAAAATGGGAGAGGAGATTATTAATCGATTCATGGTAAAGTTCAGGTACCACGAAAACGAAGTGGCGCAAGATTGTGATGAACAAACGATACGTTCTCGTATTTGGAACTTCTTTGAATATCCAAAATCGAAAGCCGCTACTGCCGTCGCATTTTTCTCTGTTGCAGTTATCTGCCTATCGGTGACTCTGTTTTGCATTGAAACAATGCCAGTTTTCAAGACAAAATACTCGAAACAACTTTTTCAGGTGGAGAGTTTTTGTGTCGCATGGTTCACCCTCGAGCTTTTGCTGCGATTCTTGTCTGCTCCGTTCAAATGCAAGTTCATCAAATCTCTCATGAACATCATCGACCTGCTTTCAATTATTCCTTTCTACATGGCTTTGCTAAGTGAACTGCTCCCCAAGAAAAAGGAGGCACCACCTTTTGAGTCGCTACGTGTTCTTCGACTAGCAAGAGTCCTGCGAGTGTTCAAACTTTCAAGGCATGTTGCAATTTTGAAAATCCTTGGCCTAACTATTAAATCAAGCTTTCGAGAGCTGATGTTGCTACTCTTCTTTCTATTTACAGCAGTTATTTTGTTCTCAAGCGCAGTTTATTTTGCAGACAAGAGTTTCCCAAGCATCCCCGATGCTTTCTGGTTTACCATTATTACACTGACAAACGTAGGTTACGGTGATAGTGTTCCCACGACAAGGCCAGGAAAATTCATCGCGAGTATTTGCGCAGTTTGTGGGCTAATTATATTGGCATTGCCAATACCTGTTTTCGTTTCATCATTTATGTACTTTTACAACTTGGAGAAAGAGAACCAGAGATTGGAAAAGCAAGGTAGAACTCAGCAAAAACGAATTGTGGCAGCTGCCAATGCTCAGAATGAGATGAATGCAACGCAAGAAATTTGTGTTCCATCAAATGCATCTCCGGACCAGAATGAAAACGGAGAAGATAGCATGACGCAAAAGGCTTATATTTCATGTAATGCATCTCCGGACCAGAATGAAAACGGAGAAGATATAGACAATATAAGTGAATTAAGTGAAAAAAGTGCAGCTCAGACTTCTCAAGTAAAAATGAGCGCAATTTAGTAGCAATCTTCCTAATGAAATTCAATTCATTCTTATGTTGATTGATAAGCTGCAACCCTTTTATACATAATAGATACCTATAACACCTCATAGAAATTTAGAGTATCAAAGCTCTAAGTTCAAGTAGATTTTCAAGTACAGCTGATAGCTAAGTTCAGGTACAGTTGCATAAATTTCTACAAATTCTCTGTGTTTCGTGTAGCGTGGAACCGTTCGTAATACTTGTGACAGGAGCACTGAACATGGCCGCCGAGAGAATTCAAGTACCCTGGGGCAAAAAGGCAAAGATGAGGCCTCATTCGAGTGAAGCGAGCAGAAAATTTCCGGGGTGCATAAATTATCTTTGAAAAATTGCTACTGGTTAAGTATATAAGGCCCTCAGACCTTGAAGCATTCAGTGTTATGAGACCCCTTGGACCTTGAGGCCTACGGACAATTTCCCCCCTCCTCCCCCTCTCGGTGGCTCTGGCACTGAAAATAGTGTGATGCAGCTATCTAGGTGCCAGGAAAGTGTCTCAAAGGGAAATTCATTTTAATGCAATATAGCAGTACCAGAGTAGAATTTAGTGTAAGTCAAGCCATAGTCAGTTCAACCCTACATACATCAATCATATCATATTGTAAATTTTAAAGCAGGTCTAATAGCATTCGTGAATACTCAGAGATCTAGCATTTAAATTTCTTGTTAATTAAACACTACCATCTGACATTGCTCAAAGTTTTTCTTTTCTCATGCATGCCTTCCAGATATAGTAACGTGAGCATCTACCATAGAGTATTGGGGAGGGGGATCCACTTTTACTGACTGTTCGTAAAATGGCTATAGCTTTCAAAAAGTTTAATGTGGTAGGTAAAAGAACATATTCATGTTCATCAGTTAAATTTTGACTTCACCCATCACCCTGTTGACTTGCAAGGACGGCAGCGGGGGCCACCTCCCTGCCCTTCACTAACGGAAGAACGTGCCCGCCATGTGCCCTTGTTGAGAAAGTAGCCAAATGATTTTCGAATGATATGTTGTCGCTCCCTTGTCTATCTCTACTGCAAGTGTCCCTGAGTAAATGCCAAGAAATGTAGAGTTACTGGGATGAATATCGTTTTGATCTTTTGGCCTACTTATGACATGATTGGCAGAAAGTAGATGCTATCTCAGAAGTACAAAGTACTGTATGATGTCTCAAGCGGTGGTTCCCAAACTAGAGTCCGCGCTTCCCTAGGGGACCGCGAAGATTTTTAAAGGACCGCAAGAAAATGCTGAAGCTTGCAATTTGAAGAACCACATTCATACAGTTTTATGTCCTTTTAAGCACAAGTTGTAAACCTCGACAACTCGGCAAACTTATGGTTTCAAATTCATTTCACATTTTTGTGTGAAAGTGTATTTATTGCTACTGAGTAGTCGGGATTTGCATCTCTCATCTAATGGGAGATGATCTTAAGTTTCCGATGGCATACCTATTTGCAGATAAAAAGACCATGAAGTAAAATCAATTTATCTAAGTAAAGTTCAAGAATGTCTGGCCAAGATACAGGGTGTTCACTCCGGCTGGAAAAGCTGGAAAATGAGCCTTTTTCAGAATTTGGCTGGAAAAGCTGGAAAACCATAGGTTTTTCTCCTGCTTCAAATGGAAAAGCTAGAATTTTATTTTTAGGCCTTCTAGCAATTAACAGCATTATTAGATGATACTTGATCTTATCGAGAAACAAGATTGAAGAAGAAAAGATTGTTCAATATCATGTGGGACAGGCTTTTTTCACCAAGTGGACTCAGGTTTGCAAGTTTTCCCTATGTTTTGTCATGGGTGGTTTGTAGATCCTTGCCCTCTGGGGATGGTTTACTGGAAGACACTAAATTTATATAGGAAATTCCACTTTATGGGAAATTTTAAGGTCACTAAATACTTTGTGACAGTAGTTTGACAGCATTTTAATGGCTGGAAATTCATATCAAAATTCATTGCATGGCTGGAAAACAATGTGCTTTTTCTGCTCAAATGGCTGGAAAATGGTCACTTTTTTCTGAAACTTTGGCTGTAATTTCAACTTTAACTCAGTGGACACCCTGAGATACCTTCTACGTACTATGTCCTGCAAAAAGCTGTCACGAACTATTAAGTTCCTTGCGTCCATAGCAATCTTAATATTGAGAGGTGCATTCTAAGCCAAAATAAAGGGTGAGGTTACAAAAACTTTTTGGAGGCGCAGTCCGTAGACCCCTCCTACCCTCTTCACACCAAGATTTTCAATAGAAGCGTATACTTTCTTTCATTTATTAAAATTCACAATGACAGATCTACAGCATTAGGCTTCTAAGAAATAAGACACGCCCATGTTGATGTCACCCTTCCTACAAAGGACCGCGAGTAGAAAAAGCATGTAAAAGTTTGAGATCCACTGGTCTAAAATTTGGAGACATCCCGAAATAACGAAGCGGCCTTTTTGTCATCTGTAAGAAGTGCATTTCTTTTAATAGGAAGCAGAGCTAGACTTAGACCTCTATAAAAAAAGTAAAAGCAAGGAAAGCAGCTTTCCAAATCAGGGGTTACACCCGGTTTAATTGCAGAAAATTGAGTGGAAAGGTGCACGCTTTTTATTTTACAAGGAACCTAGCTCAAGGCCTAGTTCTAAAAGTTTCTTATTTTTGGGCCTCTTTGTATCAAATTCTATTACTAAAAGTTCCTTAATAGTTCCTTAATTTTCACTACACTTGTATTGCCATAAAACCGGTACAAGAATAAGGAAAAAAATCAATATTCTGAATTTTGCTTTTTATTTTGGCTAGAAGTCAAGATCAAAAGCACAAATAAAGTAGGAAAGAAGTTTCATAAATGTATCTACTGTATGTAAGTTGTGGCTTTAAAGGAATGGAAACGACTTCCTAATTCTTGATTATTTGCAGTTATAGAAATGTTTGGAATTGATAAGTTCCGTAGGTTTTTATCCATTAGTAGTATAAGTTCCTTAAATATTTCGGCCGTCTACATGTAGGTTCCTTATGAAGGGGTTGTAGCCAGGGGTGATTTCTAGGGGGGCTCAGGGGGGCGGAGCCCCCCTTGTTAAAATTTCTGCTCATTTTGGGGGGCTCAGCCCCCCAAAAACACTTGCATTGGCTTTACTTTTCAGAGTTCATTGGCCTTGCTTCCAAAGTGCTATGATCAATTGTGTACTGCTATATGGTTATTGAGGCATTTCTTATTGTTGATTATACTATATCAGTATTAAACTAAATTATCATATTTCCATCTCTGAAAATATGGGCGTGGTTGCAGCTTGGCCACACCCAGATTATGGGCGTGGTTGTTCCTAGAGCCCCCCTCGTTAAAAGTTTTAGAATTCCATTCCCCACTGGTTGTAGGTGCAAAACTCAAACGGAAGTTCCAGTTTGTTTCCAAGGATGCATGAAAATGAGGCTGCATGGCCTAGCCAGAAGTATTTCGACCGTTACCTTGTTAAGGCAACGACGGTTTCATTACCGTGCACCGAAAGAGCTCCAAGCTTGAAATGAAGGAAACTGATACCAGGAAAATTATAACCGTTTCATTTGCAACACAATTGGTGACATTGGTGATTTTATCTTTAGTGCAGGCCTCCCTCGGCTACAGTTTCTGCCTTGAAAATCAACAGTGTATTGTAGACTCCGTAAAAGTACTTTTAATGACTTTATTTCTGTCAATATTAGCTGGATGGATATCTTCTGGTACGCATGTTGTCGAAATTGGAAGCGATGCCGTGTTCACAATTAGCAAACAAAAGGTGTGACTTCATTCAAAATAATTGTACGATTGGCAATTTTATGGTCTGATAATCCTGAAATGGCTGAAACCAATGCAACATTATGATATTTGAGAATCACAGCTAAGGATAGCAAAGCCAATTTTTTTAGGTGTTGAAAGCTTGTGACATTTAGTAGTACTTAAAAGCATCCTTTTATTTCCCCAAAAATCTTTCATTGATTTATAGGTATATGGTTTCATCAAGGCTTTATTTATAACATTTTGTGGCAGCTTTGTCTTTCATTTCATCACAATATTATATGGAGCACCCTTTATTGAGTGAGTATTCATTAAAGTCTTTTTTTCAGTTTAGCCTTTATACTTGTAGAATTTTTTGTCTTTGGATAGTTGTGTAGATAGCTGAAGACAATGATAACCTAAAACAAGACATAAAAGGCATTATCATACCATTGGTATGATTTAAGGATTGTTACCAAAGTGAAATTGGCTATGTGAAAACATTTTCTGATAAAATGATGCTGTGCAAATGCATTTTAGTATAATCTCAATGTTGGGTCAGATGATTTTTTGACAAGAGCTCATTTCTCTTCAATACCATGATGCTTTTTGGTTTGAAAGTTAACAATCCAATTTAATTTTTGAAGATATGATCAAAATATAATGTGCTAGCTTTGTATGAGGTTGTTAGTCATGACTACCTTCCTTATTAGATCTTTTTTCTTATTTTCATGTAGGAAAATGGAAGAAACATATTTATTTTCATGCTTAATGGCTTTGGTGACATTATTCAACTTAATGCTTTTCTCAAATGGAAAATGGTGGACAATTTTTCAAATATTAGATTTTCAGTTGTATGTTTGTTTCTACAGTCCATTTTCCAATGTGTTTTCTCTGAATGACCAATATAACTCTATGCATGATGTCAATTTCATGCTTTTCATCAATGGAAGAGATAGTTGATGTTCTAAATTCTGCTTTTCCATGGTTGTGCAATTACCAATTTATTGATTCATACATTGTCTGTCTTTTCATGTTTTTAATAATAACTATTTACATGCATTGCAAGTTTGATTATTATCATACGCTATTTTTCTATGTTCAAGTTAGTCTATCCTTTCCTATATTGAATTCTTTTTCACAACATGATAAAGTTGCCAATATATGTCAAAATTTGCAAAGCTTGAAGATAAGTCCATAAATATATTTATTACAATTCAAAGGTACAAAACTGGCAAGATTGTTGATAGTGCTCGGTTAGTATCCTTTCTGAGTATTGTTGGAGCATTATTTGGTTCAGCTGCAATACCATTAGATTGGGATAGGCCCTGGCAGGTATGTTTTATTGAAGAGTTAAGATTTTTGTTAATGTTGTTTTGTCTTGAATCCTTTCTAACATGAATATTTAATGTTAATCATTGTCTTGTTTATCTTCCAATTAGAGCAATAAATAGAAACAGTAATTCTCATTAGCATATTTTTGGTATGATTTTATCTCTCTTTTCCCAAAGACATCATTTTAGCTGGGTGCTTAAAAGTCTTATGCAGTTAGCTAGTTGGGAGCCAGTCAGCCAGCCACTCAGGCTGCCAGCAGCCCAGGCAGCCAGCAACCCAGTTGATTTAGTAATCAAGCTGTCAGTTAGTAAATCAAGTTGTCAGTTTGTCAATTACTTATTGAAGCAGTATTTCCTTTCAAAAGATTTAAGCAATAAATTTGAAGGCAATTAACTGATTTTGATGCAGCTGCATTTACTGTGCATTGAACTTTTCACATCTTTTTCCATAACTAGGCTTGGCCTGTACCATGTTGTTTTGGTGCTACATTGGGCTATACCATTGGACTCATGGTTTTCATTATACTACCTATAGTGGACTATATCAAATGTAGGCATGAACAGAGTAAAATGAAATATTATTAGACTAGGATGATAGTTTGACTTGAAAATTATGTTTATGTTAAATAGTTTTTCTTTATTGTAAAACTCAGGTAACTGTGTTATTTGAGGGTATTGTTAAATACTTTGTGGAATTATTTGTTAATCTGAGTACTTTTCAAAGTGGTTTCTAATTTTCTTGGCAATTTTTCAATGCAGGAAAAGTAAGTGTAAAATTCTAACTTCAGAATCTACTATTTACTCTTTGATGTCATAAACCAATAAGCATTTTGATATTTCTAAAACTCATTTCCAACTAAGACAAATCCATGGGGTGAATTAGCATGGCAAACACATACTACATTTGGGAAATTATTCTGCCATTGCCGTACTCTCTCAATGCAAATAAATAAGCAAAACTTCCTATCATGCACACACCTTTCACTGGAAAAATAGGTGACTGCTATTTGACTGAGTAATGAAGCTCTTAATTAAAATCAAAGAAAGCAATGGAAATAGACTACAGAATAATTGTAATATTGACTTACTTTTCTAAACAAATCAAAATATAGCCTGTTCTACATCATTTATCAAACTCAAAAATAACATCAGACAATCCACAATTGCAATATCAAAGGAACAAATTTTGATAGACAATTTTCAATTCCATTATAGATTTAAAAACATAATTCGCGGATCTTCTACAGCTGATTTTATTTTTCGTAAGAAAGTCACAGCCTCTCTTCCATCCACTAATCGATGGTCGTATGTCAATGCTAGATACATCATGGGTCGAATGACGACCTGAACGGAATATGGAAAAAAGCATTATCAGATTGCGTTGCATATTTCCCAGTAAAAAGTAGCTACCATAAAATAAGGGAAGGGTGACTAGAAACCGGATGCGGGAATGCAGTGGTGGGCCAGAGAAAATACGCTGGGGGGAGGCTAGTGCTGTCAAAGTGCAGACAGTGAGCAGTGCAAGGAATTCTATTGTATTGGCTGAAAAAAACTAAAACAATGTAATTGATGTTATCAAAGTGCCAATAGTGCATAGAAATTTAGGTGCCGATGGGGGAGCTTCGGTAAAAGTGTGGGGATTACAGCCCCCAAGCTCCCCCCAGTAGCGCCATCCCTGCAGGAATGTCATGCTGATTTTTAATCATATCCAATATGACTAGCATAGTGTTACCTGAGACCTATGGCATCTCCAGAAAAGGATAGGAATGCAGTAGTTAGCAAGAAATGATGAAAATAGTATGTTGGCTAGGGCATTGCAATCTTGAGTGAAAAGCCAGCAGATCAGGCGAATGAAGTAGCATATGTCTCTGATAAAAAATGAAGGCATAGAACGGAATCCTTTTCGAAATGTAACATAAGCAACCAGTTTCCTTCTCTGTTATCATAGCGCTGATAAGGAAGTTGAAATACGAGAAACCCTGGGACTTGATACCTTCTCCCGAACAACATTTCACAGTACATTAGTGTCCTTACCTGGCCATTGATTGCAACCGGCCTATCGTTAATGGCATGAAGACCCAAAATAGCAGATTGCGGTGGATTTATTATAGGTGTTCCAAGTAAAGATCCAAAAACTCCTCCATTTGATATGGTAAATGTTCCTCCGTCCATGTCTTCAATTGCTAGTTCACCCTTTCGAGCCTGAGTAAAAAGAATTGCAGTAATCTCAACCTAAATCGTATACTATATTTAATTAAAGTTAATCTTAAAGTAGAAACGTCTAAAGTTAGCACCAAAACATAGCCAACATCACAAACCACGATGCTTTATACCTTTTCACCGAGTTCGGCAATGCCTCTTTCAATATCCAAGTAATTCATGCTTTGAACATCTCTTAACACGGGAACAACAAGACCCTAAAACAAACTTTTTGAAATTAACAACAAATATGTAATAATTCGATTTTAAAAGGCGATAATCTGACCAAAGAGTAAAGAAAATAACTCAATATTTATATTCAACAATGCTACAAAATTCACGTGATACTAAGGTTTCTTCAATGGATTCAATGAATGCAAATGCACGTAGTTTTTTCAATATATTTCTTTCAATTAACGTAATTGCTTGGAAAGTCAAAGAACAGCTTCCAATGATCTTGCATTTGAAAAAATCTCTAACACAATAATTATATACTGAAAAGAGTTTCAAACCATAAAGACCAAAGTGAGCAATGGAAATTTTTAATTAACATGTCATAAAACCCCAACAATTTACCTTTGGTGTTGCCACGGCAACACTTATATCAACGTAGTCACGATAGACAATATGATCATCTTCAATTACTGAAAAAGAAACCAAAGGCTGCAAATCAAAGGTCAAAAGTCAAAGGTTCATACCCCATATGCTGTTTTAATTGCAATCAGGTACTATCATGTTGATTGGCTCTCAGATAATCTGTACCAGGTCTTGGACTATAGTACACGATAGAGTTGCGAAAAAACTGGAATATAAAACTTTGCCTTACCTGCATTAACAACGGGCATGGCTTGCAGTGCATAACTTGCTGCCTTTGTAAATGCTGACATGAAACCAAGCTTTAGGCCATGGTTCTTAAAAAATGCATCCTTATGCTTGGAACGAAGATCCATTATATTACTAAAAGTAACAGAATTTATTTACTTAAATGATGTAAATGTTGTCCTAATTGTAAGATGTAAATATTTTGAATTCATTGTTTAGATTGAAGATTTTGTCAGCTTTTGAATGATTAATTATCATAATGTTTTTAAAAATTGTGCACCCAATGATTTCTATCAACTCCGGTTTCACGTACATGTACTGTTAAGAAAACAAGGACATATATTTCGAAACTGAAAGAAGAATCAAATTCTGCTAGCAACATTGAATTGATTCAAGACCAAAACATATGATTATGGAAAGCATTATATAACTCCATATAAATAGTTAAGGGTCAAGAGTTCAAGTCTAGCTCGCATCTGTCATTTTCTCGTACTTACTCCTCAAATGATTCTTTAAGTTCCGTTGCCACATATTTAACATATTGCTGTTTCTTTGTTTGCCAAAATTGAGAATTGAATAACAAAATGAAAAATCACATGGCAGTCACTTGTGAAACAAAATATTTTACCTCATATCAACCTCATTAAAAGTTGTGAGCATTGCATTCACGTTTTGCGCATCTTTAAGTCTTTGCGCTATCCTAAGACGCATCCTCGACATTTTCACCTAAATAGCAATACAGAAAACATTAACCAACTTGTTAGTAAATGGGATAGGCTGGATGAATAATTTTGTGCTCGAAAGTCGTGTTTTCTGTACTCATCGATTTTTAAAACTCCTGGGAGTCTATCTCCATAGCAACTCAAACAACAATTCAACAATGAAAAGACAAGGCAATGAAACCTGGTGAGTCTGAATGTGATCATGTGAGTTTCATAACTGGTCTCTGTAGGTAAAAACCAGTTTATTCCACATGATTTAAAAAACGGTATAGTGAAGATCCACATAGAAGTTCAAGTAGTGTCTTTGGCATTAACTTCAGCAGGAAATCTGCCCAGACAAGATGTATGGAGGAAAAGTTTTAAGCAAAAGTAGAAATTCAATCTCTCAATAACAACTTTAAATTCATTGTTAAAGTTTCTTGCTTCAATATAAAAACTTGATTATAGTTAAGGATAGTGAGCACATATGGCTCCGCTCGTGTGTGCTATATAAATTTAGTTGTGCTGTGTGTAATTCCGTTTATATTGGCGAAACTACTCGCAATTTATCGAGGCGAGTGCAGAACCATTTTTTCACCGATAAAAATTCACATATTTTTAAACTTCTAAAGAGTTAAATTTCTGTAAAGATATTGTCAGCAAGTAATTAATACAATTTAAAATTAAGGAAGCACTGCATATCACGTGGGAAAGGCCTAACTTAAATAAACAACTACAGCGTTACAATATTTCATTCCGTTGTTCTTTTTTCGTTTCTTTCATTCCACTTCGATTCCCGAAAAATGTCTTGGAAAGTTAAAAGCATAGTCGTTTTGCTTCGTCTATTAGCTAATTAAATTAAAATTTTTTATGTTTACTCTACCATGGTATCCTAACAAGTAATAGGTTTATAAAGTACTTTCTGGGGTCTAGCATTGTCTTAAATCAGTTCATGCCCAGAGACACATCCGATCGCACATGCGCCTACCCACACACATGCAAAATCCCCAACACAAGCAAAAAATAGTCCATGCCAACATCACTATTAATTGCGCAGCTGCACATGCCAAATAGGAACTTGGCACCTCGTTGTTGCTTGCAGCTGTTCCAACAATAGTGATTGTCACCTCTTGCTTTCATCACTCTGTTCTATCCTATTTTATCCTGAGATATTTGTCATGCTTCAGCAACAAGAAACACTTACTTCAGATACACAAATCTTGGATCACACATGCAATTCCAAATAATTATGAGCAATCACTCATGCAGACGAGGGTGCATGTAAAAATTGATGCTCTTGCACCAATTTCTTCCAAGCATGGACTATCTTAAGTATTTCTTGTGACAATAACCTAAATTTTTGCACATACTTAAATGAAAAAGCAATATAGAACACAAAAGTCATGGTTACCCTTGTTTCTTGACGTGTTCCACTCAGTGCATCTGGTGCAACTTTAGAATCTGTTTGTTTGATGCTTTGAATTGGTTGTTGACTTGCAGGAGGTGGTGGAGGTGGTGTGGGTTTTGTTACTTTAATTGGCCCAGTAGATTTCTCCACAGCTAAAAAATCAACAAGTCATCAAGCAGGCCCAAAAGGTTTATATTTTTGCACATGCATAAATAACCAAAAATTGGTTTCAGGTCTCTACAACATTAGTATCTTACATTGATATGTCTCCCTTTACAAAAAAACATCACCCCTTCTCCATGGAAAATTAAAGGGTAAGTTTGAGTAAAATGTACCACAAAGAGCATTAATCATGATGATAATAATATTAATAGAATTTTTTTAAGTTGGTGTTTATCCTAGCTCTACATTTCAAAAAAGCACATATTTGTGCATTTTTGAAATGTAGAGCTAGGATAAACACTTGCATCTGGCAATTATTTGTGTTTTCTGCTGTTTGGTGGTATATTTCCTTAAATAGGTATTTACTTGATATTCCCCCATTGATTATCTCCCCATGAGTTTACTTTCCTTGATTTCCCACTTGTTTTTCCCACTTGTTTTCCCCCAATTTTGTCTATAAAACTCCTTATTGCCACTTTCTTATTAGCTGAAGATGAGACATGATGTCTCGAAACATCCTCTATTTCCTACGTAAAGTCTTTCTGGTTATGTCTTAAATTAACATAACATTGGTTACGTCTTATGTCATATTCAACTAATGAACTCTGGAATTTCGCATGAAATAAAGAAGAAAGGAACTCTTTCTGATATGTTTCTCATTGTGGCTCTTCTGTTGAAATTCAAATTAATATTCCATTTTATTTAGTTGCTGCTGCATGTAACTGTTATATTTCATTTCAAATATATATATATATATATATATATATATATATATATATATATATATATATATATATATATATATATATATATATATATATATATATATATATATATATATATATATATATATATATATATATAGTTAGTGCTACTCTTTGAGAGCAAAGTGCATCTGGTCAATCCACACTAAATTTATGTTGCTCACCTTTGCTAACAATGGGACATGTAAATCACCAAATTCTAATGATGCAAAATTATACCTGGTGGAGGTGTTGATGGAGCAGCTTGTCTTATTGGCTCAGGTGGTGGTGCTGTTGTCACATCTGGTTCTGGAGCTTGCCCTTCTTCCTCTGCCTTTGGTTCAGCTGCCTGTGCTCCACCTGTGGCTATATAACATTGCTTGTTAGTACGAAAGCAAATCACCAATATCTACTTTGCAAATAAACAAAGCCAACCAATATAGGTATGTGAAAATACAGCAGAAATAATTAAATAAAATTTTTTGAAGGGTACTTATCACTCCAATTGGGAGACTAAAGTTAGCTTGTTACTGGAACTACTGGAGGGATTCCTGACCTGTGGTACATGTGAGATGGTACACATATTATTGTACATGGAAGTTTTCCATATGCAAGATGTTTTCCAAAAATTCAAAAAATGTCTCTTTTCTTTAAATAAGTTTAATTTTGTATATAGTTTAATTGTGGATTTGTTTCCTTGCATCAAATTCTGCATGTTTTTGTTTCTGTTAACTTAATAGTATAGTTCTTCTATGGTCAAAAACTAATTGTCAAAGTTAGGCAGTTTGCAGCTACATGATAAGTCAATATGACTGCTATAACTCCAAAAAGAAATCATCATCTTCCAATGGGGAGCAAGCATCATCTGACAGGAGACAATAGCCCCCTTTAGTCTTCCTGTTAGTGACAATAGCTGCCAATAATAGACCAATATACATTACATCAGAATATCTAGCTTAACAGCTTTCATAGCAATTAACCCAAGTTAAGTACTGTACCTCCAACTTCTATTTTGAACAATTTATCCCCCTTTTCTACTTTCTCTCCATCTTCAACAAAGAGTTCAACAATAACCCCAGCAGCACTTGCAGTAATTGGAATGCTTGTCTGGAAAGAAACAAATAGCATTATAGTGTTTGTGTATTGTGGGTGAAATATACACTTTTTCATAAAAAAACAAACTCACTGGCTTCAGCCTGGACATTTCCTAATTTTTTGTCAAATCCAGTCTTAAATGTTTCTTAAATTTAAAGACCCCCAGTGGCAATAGCAACACANTTCTAGCTGTAAGCTGTATCTAGAACATGGTAGGTATACCTGGAGACATGATTCTGTCCTAAATTCCATAGCTAAGACATTTTCCATACTTACAGATTGCTCATTATAAGCAGATCTTCCTGCTTTTATATCCCCTTCTTTTATCACAGGTAGCGCTTTCCGACCCGATCTTCTCATAATTACTAAGGAAAATGTCCTGTATATTCTTGAGCTCACTATTGGTTTTGAAACTAACATACAAATCAATAGTGAGCGTAAAGCTTCAAAATATTATCCTCTACAACAAACTCTACTTCCGAATTATAAACAAATCAAATTTATAAATCGTTCTATGGGAGCCCTTGGCACTACTGGGTCTTCTTCTGAATCTTTTATTAATCTTCTTAAATCCCTCGGTTTCAACGACAAAGTGCAAAAACACATTCTATCTAACCTCATCAACATAACTATAAGAAGTACTTACTTTATTTTCTGCTGCCGAAATAAACCCTGGACCAACCCTTACTTACTCAACTTATGAAAAATGCTATTGATTTTTTCTTTTTAATTTAATTTTATTTTCCATTCTATTCCATTGATGTCACAGTAATTTTTTTTCTTTTCATTTTGTTTAGTTAAGTAGTTAACCTGACAGTCAGTTGTACGTTGCCTAGTTTTAGAGAGACGTATAATTGTATTTTAGTTATATGAGAATGAAATTGAAGTTTGAAAAAAAAATACTACTAAGCAATTTGATATAATAATAATGTCTTAGCTACAAATCATATAAATATATCCATCCAGATTCAGTTTTTAAACTAAATTTTAGTAGTCAGTTTCTGCTATTCAACAATAAATTATGCACCTTATGCTGTACTGGAAACAGAAAATACTTTCATGAAATTCTATTTTATCATAGGGTTTTCAAAATTTTTTTTAAATCTATGCCTACAGGCAAGAAAAACTGATCAGACTACCTTTTTCCCACCTAACATCTCCTTCTGTAATTGATTCAGCAAATGGTGGAGTGTGCACAATTTCATATTCTGCACCTGGAAACAAATACACAGCAAATCTTAATATAAAATCAACAACATCAACTCAAGCAAGTTGCAATGTATGGCTTCACATCCAAAAGATCTTCACCAACTCAAAGAGTTCTCAAACCACTATACAAAATGATTTCTGTTTAGCTCCTACTGTCTGTATAATTTGTAGAAAAATATTGTAACAAGTAACTACAAATAGGGAAATAAAATTTCCTTGCAAATGTTGTATATTTTATGAATTCCTACAAAATTTCTATAAAGATATGTACCCATAGTTATATATAAGCCAATGTTTATGGAACCAATTTCAAACACTAAACTAAGTTCATGGTCTCAAAAAAGTGGTACTTTCCTCTATGCAGCATAAGTAATGAATTAAGTTTGACAACATATAGCCATGATAAATTTAACAGCAAAACAGTGAAAGTTTTAAACTATATAACATGGCAGAGTAAATCCCAAAATTTGATTGAGAAACACTGAATTGCTAGTTCTTAAGCTTACCAAGTAAAGATGATGTGGTTATGAATCTCTCGTGTGGATTTGAACTCTTGGATACAATGCAATGAGAACTACAAAGAAACAAATTGTTGACATGAAATGGCCATGTCAAATTCTAGTCTTATGCTTTTTATGACATAATAGCCAAAAGAATAATTTAAACATTATATCAATTGACTGATGATCAAAGCATCTTTCTAAAATGTGGATGGAAAACTAATGAAAATTTTGCAATCCTGCAAGACATGCTCATGAGAAATATGTAAACCAAGCATAATCACGACTATCTAATTGGCCAATTAAGTGTAGGACAATGGACTAACCTCTTGATTATTTGTCCAAGTATTGATTTTGATTTAACTGCAAAATAATATGTGATTAGTGAGAGTTGCTTATTCCAAATAAAATCAAAATTTGGCATGAAACTTCAGAATGTATCATATTTCCTTCCTATTAAGCATTGATAAAATACATAAGGAAACTTACCACAATCTGAAATGTGTCTGGTTCTTTGATAAATTGGAAATAAAATCTGTAAATAGAAAATAAAAATTAGCTTTATACTAACCTCTATAATTTCATAGCTGTATTCAGCTTCAAGAAAGTTCCTCCATGAAAACACATCAGTATTGAATTACTGATACAACATTATGAAAATTGTGGGCCTGTGGAGTGTTTTTGTCATTTCTGCTTATAATTAATCTCTATGAGTATTCACATAGAGGTATTAATGTTGTAGGTGCAACTGCCAATGTAGTGAATAATGATTTCTAAAATACTCTGTCAGAGCATTGTGACAGTAACAGGTGCTTAGAAATCCACTGATTTTTTCCAAGCTCCAAAAATAATCATTGCCAGGGTTCAATTAATCCGTTCAAAAGGACAAATCATGTAATGAAAATAACCTTGCTATTCCAGAGTAATGAGAGCCTGACATTTATGTCAGCTTCTATAAATATCTGTCACTATTCATCTGGAAATTTCCAGAACTCTTTGACAGAAGTAAGGGCAAATTAGATGATTCAGAGAATGAAACCTCAATAAGTAAAGGTCTTCAGCAAGTACGCGGAGACTAGCAACGCCCTTTCAAACACAACTATGAAATAAACCTAAGTTTCTGCTGGTCACAATCCTCAGCAGTAAATGGCCAATGCATGCTAAATTCAAATGACTACTAATAAACAGAAAGTCGTATAGAAAGCTAAGACCCTTAAATGTCATACTAATCCTCATGATGGTTTATGAGAAAGTGAAAGCCACTCAGTGCCAGACATGTTTTGCACATAAATGGGTAAAGTTAAAGGGTCAAGGTGACCTAACGTCATCGCTCTTGTTCATGAAAATAAGCACTACAATCAATCAGAGAAAAAGAATATAAACCTGACGGTTGCAGAAACGAGAGCTGAAGCTACTGATCAGCTGCTTTACTGCTACTTGGCTGCTTAACCGTTTGTAGGTTGCCATGCTTTACTGACTTTCACCGTGCTTACTGCCTAGGCCATTACAACAACCTTAGCACCGGCAATCCTCCTTTCCCATGATGCTTCAGTCTTAGGTAAATAGATCAAATTGCAATGAGTCTTTTAGCCTTAGATTATCTTATTATATTGGTCATAGGGATCTTTTTAATGCTGGGTACAGGGGTGGAAACCTTTTTGGATGGGTATCAAATGTTTGCATTGTTTTATTGGGTTATCAAATTGCTTTGTCAATTCATGATGGGCTACTTGTAGCTTTAGAAAAAATGTCTACCTTGGAATTATTTACATGCTTACTGCGAAATGCTTACATTTTCTGAATTACTTTGGTACCAAAAGCTAATTTTTTCTAAATAAAGCAAAAGTTATTTGAATACCTAGTGGGTATGAGCATAGGAGGACGTCAAATTTAGGGGGCTGTACAGTTTCTGCCCGAAATATGAAATAGAGCTGGAGAGCAGACAGAAAGTTGCCCGAATTTCCTATTGTTTTTCAGAAAATTTGCCCAAATGACACAGAATGCTGCCCAACTTGGGGTCTCCAGCCCCCCCCCCTGCCCCCGTCTCCTACGCTTTTGCTAGTGGGTGTTCTATTTTTGCAGTGCTATAGAGGGACTCGTGAAAAGTTCATGTATTTCAAAATGAGGCTATATATTGTATTCCAAAGCGAGGCTTCTTGACAATGTGCGTTATCATGCAAACTAACAAAGGCTGTCTCCCAGCTTTAAACTTACATAAAAGAAGGTCAGGGGTGTAACATCTTTACTTTCATTTAAAGACTGGACATTGCCCCGCGATAGTTACATCTGTACTTTGATAGTAGATTGAAAAGAATACCATGCCAGAAGTAGTTAACGTTAGATAAAATTTCGTCTTTGCCAATAACCAACAAAAAATCTCAATTGATTAATACTAAATTGTATTTATGCCAAGTATAACTCACGGCGGAGACGAATTAAACGATTTTCCAGAAGCTACTAGCGCTACTGAAAATGGAGGCACACGATACCCCTATGGCATTTCACAATATAGGACTATTGTAGAAGAGGAGGGGAAAAAGGATGGGGGTCTGGGGGCTTGCACCCTGAAAAGTTTTTCCGAGCTACGCCTTCTAGAACGTCAGGAAACACCCTTTTAGAACATGATATGAAAGCTGCTATCACAATGGATATCTGTTTCCAGAGCAAAAGCTAGTCCTTTAACGAAACACAAAGATGTTACAATGACTCTTGCTTTTACTGTCGTATAGTTCAGCGCTAGAAACAAGATCTCACGCAAGTGCGCTGAAAGAAGGATAGTCTACGCCAGAATGTGCACTGAAATTCCGACGTGGCAAAGCATTATTGCCCTACAAAGAGATTCACTTGCTCTCCAAATTAAGTGGTTTTATCTGTTGGGGAAGGGAGGATTTCACGCAATTTTAACCCCTGAAGAAGGTTGAAGAGTAGCTTGTTTTGAAAAGAAGATGGCTTAATGTTGTGACAGAGTTGAATATAATGGAAGTCGTTGGAAGAACTTCTCTTCAGAAAAAGTGCCATGGTGATGTTGATTATTCTAAGAAGATGAACAAGAATCTCATAGCTTTGTCATTTATTGCTCTGAATAAGTGCTTGTTTGGAATAACTAGGGTGGCTCTAGCCCCCCAAAATAAGAAAAAAATAACTAGGGAGCTGAACCCCCTGAATCCTCCAGCTCTACACCCCTGATTCTTTGATTCTTTTATTTTTCCACTTTCCTTTCCTTCATATGCAGATCGTGTTCTTTGGAACCCTCAAGCCATGGTTTCAAGTTGAATGACTTACGTAGCAATATTAGTGAAGTATTATATTTTTTAGCATTTCAATGGACCATTCACATATACCTCATACTAATTTTGGCATTTTTAGACAGCCACCCACCTACTGTCATCCTTTGTCACTAATTCAAGACTACCCACCCACACCCAGTGTGTGACGTCACATTATGAACTAGGGGGTATCCAACCTGGAATGCAGAAGAGTTTGGATTTAATTATAGCTGAGGAGGGTTTAAGAAAGAATTCAGTACACCGCTCTTTATCGAATGATGGTAGTAGTGTTCTCCTTTTTGCCAATACATTCTTCACATAACCCCAAAAATTGTTTCCTATGTATTCATCGTGATCATTGACTTCATGTGTATTCAATTCGTTTGTAAGACTCTCGGGTTTGCATATTTTCTTTCTCAACAGACGCGACACGTACTTTATTTCACTAATATTTATTTCAAGTCTTTGATAGAGGCATCCCTATATTTACTAACAAACGCGAAAGTCAATGAATCGTTCACGCAACCATAACTGTCTTTGTAATATTGATAAATTTTGTAAATCACGTAGTCTAGAGAAGCTGCTGTTATTGGAGTATTTGAAAATGCCGCCTTAAAAAATTAGTTAGCATTCAGCCAATGCTGTGGTGATCTAGGAAGCTTTACACCTTGCTTAAAGTGCTTATGCATCGAAAATTTCGAAATTTAACTTTCTGCATTTTCTAATGCAGCTTTGTGCTGTGATCATCATGCTACAAACTCTCCAAATCATTTTGATCTAGCTCAGAAACATTCAATTCACTTTCATGTTCATTTTCGAAGGTCTGTACAAATTCATCTTCCAATCTTTCGAGTGTTTCTGTCTGCAAAGCTTGAATGATGCGATATGAACGTTGATGCATTTTTAGCCCTCTTGCTCCCTTGAAAGATTTCCCACAAGAGCATCGTACAGAAGTAGTGTTGCAAATATGCTCAATATTATTACTAGTGTTGCTGGAGGAGGCTGCGTTTGCAAAAACTGATTCACTGTTCCTATTCAATCTGCTTCTACACCTCCAAGTATTTCGGCCTAGCGATACGAAGTCCTTTCCACAAACACAACATACGATAAAAATAACGAAGAAACTCAGTAAGCACAGTCGAATCATCATCAAAAAAGTCCTGAAATCCAAACAAATTAATATTGCAAATCCTATAATGTCCAAATGTTAATCAACCATTTATAAATTGATAAAACTGTAGACATGTGTAACATACGTCATGCGTTCATAGCTCAATGTCATAATCAATGTCATAATCAATGGTAAATGTTTTCATAATAATTCTTCTTTTTGTAGCTTTGTCAAAATTCAGATCTTTGAGTAGAGTAAGAAAGGAATCGTAATAATGTGTTTAGTAATAATAACAACAGTAATATATTGCATCGATAGAGCAAAGTTACTCGAAAAGCAGTAAACCTTTTTTATGAGAAACATGTCCATAAGAAACATAAGGACAAAATTGGCAAAAATTAAGAAACATTTAAGAAATGTAGGCTGACTGAGTTTCAAATAAGGGGCATTCAAATAAGGGGATTTGACGAAATGTTAAGAAACATTCAGGCTGAAGCCAGAAAATTTGTTTCTTATAAAAGAAATGCGTATTATGATTCAAAAATAGAAAAATTCATAGTGTCGATGAAGAAAAAGCCTTGCATTATTCTTAAATGCTCTAAAACTTCAGCGATTCTGAGCCTTATTTTTCTTATAAAACTGAGGTTACAAAAAGCAGCAATGTGGTTGATTTGCTACTTTTTAAAATTCTGTAGTAACTTAGCTCATATTGTCATATAATTCCATGATGTATATGTAGCAATGATAACTCAAGCATAGTGAGTTATCACTTAAGTGGTCTTTGCTTTTCACTGGGAATAGAAAAGATAATCATTTTGATATTCCAATCAACGGTCGTAAAAGACGCTCTCTTCTTCTACATATACATATTTATAAAAACAGCAAATTTTTATCGCTGAGCTTCCATTTTCTTAAATGTTTACGGCTTTGAGATGTAGATTCTTCTTAACTTATTCTTAAATATCAAAGATGTAGCTACGTCTGAGAATCAAAGGATTTTATTCATATCTCGGTTTTTGTCTTACTTTATCATAAAGCCAAATAAAAATGGAGCTGAATAATAGATATTGTATCGATAGTGAAAAAATTAATCTACATGCAGTACTATAGCTCAAATACATGGATATTCTAAGACTTTATGAAACTTGAGACTTGCATTGTTCTTTTATTGTTCTTAAATATCAGCAATTCTGAGCTTGGAAATTCTTATAAACTCTATTCTCATGAAAAAGTAAAAATTTTGACTTCTACAACTTACCTCTATGTGAGTTGACCTCGTGTTGGTGTACAGTTAGGCCACCATAATAACTCAAACTTTCATCAAGAATAGAAAGCAAGGTCTGCTGAGGAAGAAACAGAAATGAGTTCTATTGGCACAGGGGTGAGTTATGCTTTGTAGTTTTTTACTAAGTAGAAAAATGTGCACGCTTTCATGGAGAACTTGAGTTTGAAGCACTTTTCATCATGACATAATAGTCAAGTTTTGCACCCACAAATATCAATCAGGAATGTGATGCCCTTAAATGCGGCCCACTTTGCTGAATTTCATGGAATTTTTGCTGTGTTTCACCCATTTTACTAGTACCTTGTTATCTAATGCATGTATACACGAAAAATAGCTACAAAAATTGTACGGCAAAAATATGATTTGTAAGAATGACTATGCACAAAATGTGAGGCCTATTGTAGCATTTTTGACAGACCGTTCTTTTTTCAACAGTTAATCGTCGAATTTTATTTCACAATCTTTGAATATTTGTGGGCTATAGGTATCAGCTGTAGGTATACTTTTCCTGACTTTGCCATGTAACTCACAGATTGGTCTCCACCAATGGATGCCTTTTTCCTGGTTTCATGCAGCTCTTACATTCTTATTGAATATGTATTACTTATTGAATTGTGTGTTCCTTATCTATATTTACATTTCTGCTTGAGTTCAATAAAGTATTTTTATGTTAGAAAAAGAGATAGGGGTTATGTTTGCATGTGCCCATGTGTATAATGTGGCTCTTTTGTGGTAACACAGATTAAAATAAAGCTCTTAGTTTCTTGCTGGTTAGGCACCCCTGTACTAGCATAATTGATAGGTATGAACCAGACTGGAATGTTTGTTTAGTGCCCAGACAATTTCAATTTTTTAAGAAGTCATGGTGCTTGTCCCAAGTAAATTCAGATTTTGAACTTTTTATGACTAATTTTAAGTGTTTGACTCTTCATCTCTTCAAATGCACTGCCAGAAAACCAATAAACTGATTGTGCACACCCAATATTGGAAAGCACACAGGCTAGTGTGTAGGAAGGCCAGTGTGTGGGCAAGATACTGGAAGCATGCAGGAAATTTTCCATTCTGGGATATAAAGTAATCTCCCACATACACCAAGCACAGAATTTAGTCAAAATATATTTTTATAACTACACATGTGTTTATGTTGTTGGATGTCAGTACAAGTTTGAACTTAAACATTTGTCAGCAGACAGCAACTGGCTTCAGTTTGTCTCAAGATTTATATTGGTCACTGAATATATTATGATCATCTGCAGTAAAAAGGTTCCTTAGCATTCGAAGAAGTTTCTGAGATTTGTCCATTATTATGGTTTTTCAGACTGTTGCCTGTGAATTGAAGTTTAGATTAAACTTTGTTACTTTTTAAGCAGTATCAATATGCCATTGTATATTAGATAGGTGAGTAGCAAAGCAAGGGGCATTCCAATGTAGGATGTTTTGGTGTGATCTGAAATCCTTACTTTTTGTTGAATTCATAAGCAATTTTTTGGCCTTGTCAGTGAAAGCTGGCATATTGATCATCACTGGACAGTAATTTTGAGAAACTTTGTACTGTGTAGTCTTTTGCCAATTCCTGCCCCACTAAAAATTCCTTTTGCACACCACTGACAACTCAATCACAAAGCAGCTAAATAGATGTTAGAATACAACCTGCCATTCCTACTACTACTACTGTAGTGTTCTGCCCTAAGGCAGGTCCTTCATGGATCAGTCACCCTCCACAGTTCTCTATTCATGGCCACTCTCTTCATTTCTTGATATGTTCTCCCTCCCTTCAAATCATCTAGCATTGACTTCCTTTTCCTTCCTCTTGGCCTTCGTCCTTCAAATTTACCTTCCATTATATCCTTCAGCAAGCCATTTCCTCTGAAGATGTGTCCAATCCAAGTTTTCTGCCTTCTCCTTATTTTTGTTATTAGAGTTCGTTCTTCCTCGACCATCCTTAGTACTTCCTCATTTGTCTTGTGATCTCTCCAACTTATCTTTAACAACCTCCTCCATATCCACATTTCAAATGCTTCCAGATGTTTCTTGTCTGCTGCTTTTATGGTCCATGTTTCAGAACCATACAATGCTACACTCCATATAAAACTTTTTACAAATCTTTTCTTGAGTTCCATTCTTAGTTTCCCAATCAATGTTCTTCTCTCCCTCTCAAAAGCTACCTTACCTTGGGCTATTCTACTCTTTATCTCCATACTGCAGTTTCCCTCTTGTGTTATAATACTTCCTAAATATTTGAACTGACTGACTTCTCCAACAGGTTTATTTCCAATCATTATGTTTATTGGAGGTCCTTATCTTCTTGCAATTCTCATTACCTTTGTCTTTGATATTTTTATTTTCATGCCATACCTACTTTTGATTATAGTTTTGAATGCCAATGTTTACAAATTTTTAATGCCTCATACATTGTTTATTTATAATTACTTAATTTTTTTAATTTTGTTAATGCTA
>OLMO02000275.1:1974706-1999517 GCA_900291935.2 Cassiopea xamachana
CAAAACATGGCACACACTCTTTGAAGAGTCAAAAACCATCTGGGAAGCAAGGGCTGTTTCAACCACTCATGCTACAAAAGTGTCTTATTTTTCTCCACTTTCATTAATCAATTGTGTTTGCAGATAACATTGTATAAAAGAAAAGGAAGAAGAAAAATCCATATTCATTTGTAAATGATACACTGAAAAACTAAATGTTCATAATTAATTATAAAAATCCAAAAATTTGAGTGAATTACATTGGACTAATGATAACTATTTTCCACTACAGAGAATTACATCTTAAATCTAGAATTGAAAAGTTATATCCAACTTTCTTCTATAACTGCCACATTTCCAAGGATGACTCCAATGTAAGGCCAAATTAAAATGGAAAATTCCTTTAAATCAAGTAAAGCTTGTCCAAGCAACTTTCTACTAAATACATAAGATCAAATTTTTTTTCATTGTGCAAAAGAACTTTATATATAACAAAATATGACTAATAAAATCATATTTTGAGTAAATTAGCATATAATTGTATAAGTCAATAACAGTCCACGGAACATAACTGAATTTGACAGCTTGTAATAATGATGGAGACATTGAAGAGCCTTCATTTCTAAAGATCTACAGTCATAAGTGCTAGATAATGTCCAGGTGCTACTGGGCATCAACAAACCATACTGGGTGTCAAATGGAAATGCGAATATATCAGATTTTTAAGGACTTGTGTGAAAACCCCAGATTTTGGATCCATCCAAGAAATCAGAGTGACTGCCATAAAGACGCAACTTCCCTAATCCAGATTTTCAATTTTAATCTACAAAGTAAAACAAGGAATAAAAAGAGGTGATTTTCACAATATTAAACATGAGAACATACATGAAGTAAGTATGAGCTGAGGAGGAGGTTTAGTGGAACTAGGCATGCTTGCTCCTGAAAAGGGTAGCACAAGAAATGATCTGACAGAAATTTTTTTCAAAACTACATGCTATGATATATTCATGAGAAATTGACATGTGTCAGGAAAGATATCAAAAAATGACAAAAGAAGCATAATTGGGTACCATAGGAAAATAGGCACCCATGATCAAAAGATGAGCTGTAAATAAATTTGGGCTTTGACTTCAGCTTTATTGAAGTTTCATGAGCTAAAATATCTCAACTTAACAGTGAAAGGTGCAGATTATAAGACATTAGCTCTGCTGCAAAAAATCTGTATGACTATAAACACCACATTCAAAGCTCTTGATACAGCCCTCTATTTGAAAACATACTACACAAAACCTTAAAAATGATTCTCATGCTTTCAGTATAACTACTTCATAAATTTCTCACCAATACATCAAATCAGTGATACAACTTTCAGTGAAGAAAAGCAACAAACATAACCTAGAAAACTACCTCAATTCCATTGTCTGCAGCTTCAAACTTCATGAGCTTTGAGAAAAAATAAAACTCTCCATCTAAAGCCTTCTGTCTACTTTCTGCTTTGGCAAACCCATGATATTCACCTTAAAATAACAACTACATTAAAACAAGAACACCTTAAGATTCAATTAAGTCCCTGGGGGCTTATTGGTCAGAAATGGTTGTTATGGTGTGGACTTACTCAAGGGGGCCTAATCAAAGGGAGGGCTTAGTGAAATCTACATGTCTGGAGGTCTACCCACAAAGTAGATAAAAAGTGAAAGAATATCAAATATTCTTTTTAAGAAGCTGCTAGAAAAGACAAAAGCCCTAATATTTGCTTATTCAAATGTAAATAGGGATGGAATTAAGGAAGAGAAAGTCACTACGACAGTTATTCACATCAAATGTTAGAAAAAATGAGCAGACCAATAGCTAAATTTTTTGTTTTCGCTTCTTTTGGCCTGCATTATACTGATCCCTGATAACCATGAAGGCTTATTTGAGGGTGGAGGCTTATTTGTCAGAAAGCACCTTGGGAGTAGGGGCTTACCAAAGGGGGCTTAATCAAAAGAAGGGCTTAATAAAAAGAAGGGCTTAATCAAGTCTTTACAGTATTTCAAATTTCCTCTCTGACATATATTCTGAAATGTGTCATGCATCATCAAGCAAATTTGGCATACAGTTGAATCATTATATTGCATCAAATTCAGTCCCATGTGGGATGGAGTGTCTCTGGCATGGAGTGACTAACACTGTCAAGCAAAATGTCTATACTCTATTCTGCATTAATCAAAAAGATTTACCTTTAAATAAAACAAAAGCACAGGGTAATCCCTTTTTCTTTATTGCATCAAACATAATCTGTGCTTGGTTTGGTGGAACAACCTAAATAAAGAAAATTAAGGAAGGTAAATAAGAGTTTTGCAACAAAATACAAATCCAAGCTTTGTCCTAAAATCACAAAAGGCTTTTTCCTTGTATTTCTTTTCACCAGCAATTCTATGTCAGCTTCATATCAAATTCATCCAATAAGTTAGACTATAATCCAACTTATAAGATGAGTTTGATATGCAGCTGAAAACCAACTAAAACTGAATAGCTTTGGAATGAGATATCTTATTCATCCCATCTAAAAGTAAGAGCTACAGTCAGCCTCACACAATTCAGATCACATGGGACCAACCAATTTTGTCCAAATTACAGGAAATCCAGATTAAGTTAAATATTTTTTCACCTATGTTTTTGCTTTGAAGCCAGGGTGTCTAGGAGCATATACTGTTCTTTTGCTCTCCCAACAAAGAGATTTCTACAGACATTGACTACTTTGCCTCATCAGCAATTGAAAAGTAAGCTGTGAGTATATGGTCACACTATTAACAACACATCTATGTTTATAGAGACCTTTACAGAATCTTTGATCAAGAATATGGTGAATAAATAGAATGTACTTGTACTAAATGGACTAAAATATATCATCTGTTTTACGCATTTATTCAAATAAAGAGATCCAGATAAGGAGGACAATTATAGTACACTTTAATAGGAAATTAATTATGCATAGTATTTATCTCTAGATTGCCTCAAAATCTGGATAAGTCACAAGACTTATCAGAATTTTGATGTATTCTGGAGAGAATTACTAAGTCCAAGTATATATGTAAGGTCAACTCTATAATTTTAATGCACAAATTTGCCTAGAACAATAAATTGGATCTAAAAATATTGGATCTAAGAAAAAATGTACAAAAGCAAGAGATGCATGAATAAATACACACTAAAAATACATGAAATAAATGGATGATATTATGAATGAATGCACAAAAAATATACATGAGATATGAAGACAAAGAAATTTCATACCTTATCTAATTCTCCTTGAAAAAATGCTATTGGTTTTTTGAGCTTATCTAAATGGTAAATTGGTGATCTCTCACGAGCAAGTCTTAGGCCTTCAGCTCCTGGTGCAATCAAGGTATCAATATATCGGCTCTCAAATTTGTGAGTCTCATTCATGAGAATTACTATATCTGATATTCCATAATGACTTGATCCAACAGCAAAAACATCTGTAAATGTTAATGAAGCAAGGACAGTATATCCACCAGCAGATCCACCACTAATTGCAAGTCTTTTAGGGTCAACAAGTTTTTTCTCATTAGCTAAGTAAAGAGCACCATTAGCACAATCCTCCATGTCATAAACACCCCAACTAAAACAGATCATGTGATTCTATAAACAGCTAAGATAAAATGCAATTAGAAGATGAAGATATGAAATTGCCTAGCATTGAGAGGGAGTCAAGAGTAGACAAAAAGAGGTAGTTAGCAATGGACTATTTAGAGAACTGACAACAGAAAGGACTCTTGAGGCAATAAGAGGTGAACTCTAACAAAATGCAGAAGAAAGTTGCTTGCCCTTGGTTAACAGAAAAAGCCAAATGCTTTAAAACTACATTCGTCTAGAACTGAGTCCCTAAAGAAAGAGCAAATGATATAATTAACTACATTTTCTTAAATGAATCCTCTAAAAAGAAAATCCATTCTGCTGTAAAACCTTCCAAATAAGTCCTTTCCCTAACTATTCCCCAGTTTTCTTATTCTCATTACTTTTTGAAGGCCTTCAATCATTGATTCAAGCCTTGAATGAAATGCCCTTCAGAAGAACCCTCCCAAGGGATGGTTCAAGTGATGGGAGTTATTCTTGAGCATGAGATACAGAACCACCTGGTAAGTAAGAAAATTGCTAAACATACTTTCCATAGAGAGAAATCCTGTACTTCCTTCCATATCCTGTGCTACCCCTATAGTCAACATCAAATACAGCAAAACCACGTGAGGTATAGTACTGAATATTAAGATCTAAAGCAAGAGATGCTGCTGCTGTTGGTCCACCATGTGCCTGAATCAACAATGGCGGCAGTGTTCCATTTGGTCCTTTAAAGTCTTTGTTCTAGTCACAAAGAAAAAAGTTCTTTGAAGATTCATATAATATGATAAGCAGTACTATCTACCTATACTACAACTTAAGTGCTTTTGAGTGCCCTTCAGAATTCCAGAGTGCTCCTACCAAACTGTACAACTTCTTACAGTGCATATATGATCACAAAAAACAACAATGCATAAAATATATTTCAAACAGTAGACCGTCATTTGAAACAAACATCCTACAATAAAAGGGAATTAATGATTTCATATCTTTGAATACAGAATGCTGCACATGGCAAGACTTTAACTTTGCAAGCCAACATGAGATAAGCTAGTTCCGCATATCAAGCTGTCTTTCTGCGCAACGCTTGTAAAAGAGCTGGGAAAAATAAACTCACTGCCATACTTTTGGTAGATACAAATAGCCAGATGCAAATGACTTCTTGTCCTTTCCAGTTGGAAATGTAATCTTCTGTGGTTCAGATAAGTATCCTTTATCAATATTGGTGACTGATGCTGCTTTCAAGATCTTTACTTCACCTGTTTTGACTTCTATTCGTAGAATAACATTGTGGGATACAGGGTTACTTCCAACAGCATAAACATACCTTCCATCTGGTGAAAATAATATATTTTTCACATTGTAATTGTTTGAAGGTAGCTTTTCAATTTTCCCATCTTTTGCCTTGATGATGGAAGGCATCTAAAAAACATATACAAATGCAACATACAAATGCCTGATCCATAGCAATATGATGGCTGCTATTTCAATTCTAAACCAAAGTCAGCTATCAATTTGGAAATATGGCTGCAGAGCAAAGACTCCAAGGAAAGAATATGACCTAAACCTTGCAGTAAAAATATTAAAAATTTCATGAGCTATAGCAACACTATATAAATTAACAATACTTTCAGTATGATGACAAAAGATACTTTTACTTTGTGCTGCTATCAACAACATGAAAGAAACAACAGGCATAACCTCAACTAAATTTAGACTTGAAAATATATTACAAACCTTTTCATCCATAAAGGCTATGTCTCCATTATCTGCAACAGAGAAAAGGTTGCACCCAAGACTCCATTGTGGTGCACCAAAATCAGCATCCTTTGGATACAAGTTCCTATGTGGTGGCCCTTCTTTGTAAATATTCCACCAATTTGATTCATCTGATATGAAAACAACTTTCCCATCTGGGCTCCACCTTGGGTGCATAACATTCAAATCTTTGTGACCCTCTACCTGGGAATCAATGAAACAGGCTTAAATAAAGCATAATAGAGCATTTTGTGGTCAAATTATGTCAGAAAATGAATGCTACTGCTTCTTCCTTGTACAGCAGGGTATTTTTTCTGACAAATGCATAAAAATGTCACTGATTACAATATGGGAATTGTGATGAAATAATTTACATTGCAATCACCCACTATGAAGACTCACTTATTCAATACTTGGGAGGATAGTGCAATATAAAATACACTGTTCTTTGGGGCATTGGGATTTTTAACAAGAACTAGCTATAGCACAAGCCTGAGAAGCATCTGACATTGAGAATATGCAGTGAAAGCATTGAAAACTGAGCCTACAATGTCAGGTAGCCTAAAATTCAAAATATAGTTGGGAAAAACAAACCTTTGTAATTGATGATGGCTTCAGCCTTGAACATGATTCATTAAATTCACCTTTATATATCTGTGTATCATCCCATGGCTAGAAAAAAACAGAAAAATATACTTGAGCATTCTAGATAAGACTCTCATTTAAGCAAAATTCTAAAGGCTATTTATAGTGCAAAATAATCAAGAAGAGATTCTTATCTCACTAACAATCAAAATTGACAAAGCTATCACAAAAATCTTGATTTTCATTTACTGAAATCTGAAAATTCAACTCACTGCACAGGTTATGCTGAAAAGTAAGATACTAATAAAATACTTGGCAATCTGGAACTAGGCTGAAGTAAAGCTCTGACAAATAACTATATGATGTTTATAGGGTGTCATGTGTTGTCATAGCCTCTGAATGAAAAATAAAAAGCAGGCAGGTGTGTGTTTATGCACTTGTGTGTACACTGTCAATGGGTGTGTGTGTACAGTGTATTTTTGAATGGGTGTGTGTCCACACAGTGTGTTTGTGAATGGGTGTGTGTGTGTGCACAGTCTATGTTCATACACTCAGGGTACAAAAGTATGGAAATGAAGGGCCTAAAAATTTTTTTTCAAAAATGGTGTATAATAGTGTTTGAAAAGCTTGCAATTGTTTCTCCATGGATGTGATGGCTGACGTGACCACAACGAATTCACACATAAATAAACTCTTCTATTTTCTAAACATGCTAGACTTTTTTAGCAATACTTTTGTAATTTAAAGAAAAGAAGGAAGTATAAGCATGACTAAAGATTGTGCATGACCAAACTGCCAAAGAATAGCAATGAAAAATTTCCATTTTATTAGGCCTTCCTGTCTTGAAATTTGAAGGTAAATGATACAAAATGCTTGTAATATTTATAGATTGCAAAATAATTTAAACTACAAGTTTTAATGGAAGAGCAAGGAGAATATGGCTGCATAAAAATTTTATTGAATTGAAGAGAATGAGCTGTGTACAGATTTTATAGATAAATGAGATTTCCAACTATGGGTAAGACAAAATTTGTAGCTTCAAGCCATTTTTCCATCAGAGCAAATATCAATATGGCTTGTGAAAAGAATTTTGCACCAATATGGCATCAAAAACTACAAAAAAGATTAAGCTATTTGAGAGCAATTTTTTATGTTCTTGTAGGCCATCATTTCAATACTTTTGTGCCCTAAGTGCATGTACACCAATGTATGGAAAAATAAAAATTATAATTACAACAAACCATATTTGGATGTGACCACTGCATCCAAACAAGTTCCTTTCCATTTGGTGAAACTTTGGGTGATGCATAAAAATCTGAACCACTTACCTTTGAAAAGAAGAAGAATTCTGCATTTCAAAGATTTTTATTTGAAGATCCGCGTGTTTGATGCACACAAAAAGCATTCAGAAAGATCTTTGAGTTTCTAAAAGCCACTGCACTAACAACTCTATTCACTTTCACTGCTGTTAAAACATTTTTCTTCACAAACAATTGACAAGTTTCATTCATGCCAAGGTAACACAAATCAATTGAAATTGAAGAATAGTATTTCTGCCATAGCATAAATTGAAGAATGCTCTCATCAGAAAATTATAAGAGGACACAATTTCAGAGAGAGTCTGACAATGAAATGAAAGAGTAATGGAAGGAAGCTAGGGGTCTGGGGGCTTGCATCCAGAAATATTTTTTGGGCAACACCCACTGGGACATCAGACATATGCTCTTTGCAAAATAAAATATAGCTCCTTTTGTCATTGCTCTTTATGCAGAGAAGGACAAACTTGACAACAGGGGTCTGGTGATGAGTGTAACCTGATAGGAAGGCCTGTATGCAAATGGTGACTGGCAAGGAAAGTTATGGAAAAAAGTGATGTGTGTAAATTATTAGGTAGTTGGCTTGTGAACCAGGATGGAATGGAATTACTGGCAAGAGTTAATGTCTAGAATTAGAGCCAACCAAAATTAAATTTATGAGTGCATGCCAATACACTAGAATATCTGCCTGTGCACAACAGCACACTGGGCAATTTGCCTTTGCACACTAGATCTCTTGCCAAAAAATGCCATATTTAACAGACAAGTGCAGCATGTTGAAAAATCTGTTGATATTTTTGCATAGTGGCAGCAAGCTTTCATTTTTTCAGTAAATTTGAGACACTACTATTCTATGCCTAAACTTTAACGAAGAGCATGCAGTAAAGAAAACATCAAATGTTGCCCTTCACACCTAAAGTAATTAGCATGCACTTTCCACAACATTGCCCTAAAATGGGATATTTTCACTAGATGAAGTGTCCCCTCAGATTCCTCATTAAGAAAAGCAAAAAGATAATGCTGACATTCAAGAATCAAATCTGGTTGTAACATACCACTACATTCTCCGTTTGTGAAGCTATGTCAAAAACAACAATGGTATTTTGGGCCTCTTTGCTTGTACCACTTTCCACAACACTGTGATCTTCTCTGACACAAATCAGTTTGTTTGCACTTGAATGAAAATCACAGTCAGCATACCTCATTCCCTTGCCTTTGGTAAGAGGAGTTGGGTCTTTCAGTGGCTCTGATAGCATATGTATCTGCTGACCAGAGTGATCAACAAAATAAATAACATTATTGTGAACTATGAATGATCCACCTCCATACTCATGCACCCTTGTGGTGAGACTCATAGATTTTGTTGTCCATCTCATCAATTGCTGGTCACTGTTTCGAAATGAGTAGAGAGCATCTATACCACCCTCATCAGGATGCAACTCAGTCCAATATACAAAATCTAAAAAAATTCTCAATTATTTTTATAACACTGCCACTGTACTAAGTGTATTTCCAGAGATGCTGGTAAAGGGGGTCAGAAGGGAGCAAGTGCCCCACCTTCTTTTTATCTAGGGGAGCAAAGATGCCTTTTTGAAATGCAATAGCTTCCTTTTTAAACATTAATATGGTATAATCAAGATCACATAAGTTATTCAAATAAGCAATATGATTCAAAAAGAGAGCTATTTAGTGTATATTACCGTAACAAATAAAGCTCCTGCTAAGGAGTGGAACGAATATGCCCCAAAGAGGTGTCCTGGGGCCCTAAACTTTGCTAGTGTGCTTTGATCACCTATGGTAGTTGGTGTCCTTTTACTCCTGTTGGCCCCCCTTGCCCTATTATCATGGTGAGAACAAAAGCACTTTCTAAACTCTTGATTTGGCGGATACCCTAAACCAGGGGTGTCCAACCTTTTTGCGACGGGGGCCAGATTTTCTATTGTAAAAGTGGTGGGGGCCAACCTTTTCTACATATAGCAACAATAATTTAAGAAAATTTTTGGAAGCCAATTTGTGTTTCACATTTGCTTTTTTTGTTTCAATTTCAACATCTTAAGAATGTTTTTGGTACATTTGAAACAAGCATATCACATACACTTGAATATTCACTTAACCTTTTTTCTTAAACAGAAGTAATTGTGCTCTAACGTGAGAATTCTGGTGGAAAACCACTGACCATGATTTCTAGCGGGTTGAGGGTTGTATTGTGTAAAGTGCTGTTGGTCTCTAGCACAGTGGTTCCCAACCGCCGTGCCGCGGCACATTAGTGTGCCGCGGAATGATTATTGGTGTGCCGCGAAGAGATTTCATTTTTGAATTTAATTCAAGTGATTCCAATTTCCAATAGACAGTTTAAAGCTAGCATATCGACTTACAGACGCACATTTTAATTTAAAACTTAATATAGTCACTAAATTAAAAAATTAATTAAACCCCTTTAAAAAAGTCGGAAAAATCAAACCTATTTTATGGGAAGGCACTGAACTGAAAAGAAGAAAGAAACATTAGAAAACTTTTTTTGGAAGGGAAAACATTGACATCAATTTCAAAAAAAGTTCAAAAGCATGTTTCAACAATTAAGCGCTTTGTTGATAGATTAAAGGACAATGGTGAATTTAATAGAACCAGCTTTTTCCAAGACTGATATTAGAAAAATTTTAAGGGAGTGCTAAAAAAATGGTAAAAGACCACTCAAAGACATTTATGAAGAGGCTAAGACAGCTAAAATCCCAAAAATATCTGAAAATTCTATTTAAAAAATTTTACAAGTAGCAGGATTCAGTGTCATAAAGTGGCTATAAAACCAATTCTGACAAAGAGCCATAAACTTAAAAGATATGACCTCATTAAGAAATGGAGCAAAGAGTCTTTGGATTACTGGAAAAGGATGATTTCTTATGATGAGTCATCATTTTGTGAATGCCTTAAAAATGAATTACGGATGTCCAAAATAGAGTACTTAAGTGAGATATTTGGACATCTCAATGGTCTGAACAGCAATATGCAAGGCAGAAATGAAAAAATTCTTACAGCGACAGAGAAATTAGTTGCTTTTAAGAAAAAAGTTGCAATATGGAAAAATAGATTGAAGGTAGACGATTTGGATATGTTTCCATCAGTTCGCAAAACCTGCTCAACCGAGATGATTCTTATTATTAGTGCGCATTTGACATGTTTAGAAACTAGAATTCAAGAATATTTTCCCTCAATCAGCATTGAAGAATTTGATTGGATTCGCAATCCTTTCTTAGATTTATCGGTCACCAATCTCTCGAATTTTCACTTTTATGAGAAGAGGAGGAATTAGCAAGTCTTTCCAGTGATCGTGGACTCAAACTGAAGTACGCACAACTGCCATTAGACCCCTTTTGGATTTCTGTTATGGAAGGGTATCCAACTTTAAACAAACAAGCCATCAAAGTCTTATTACAATTTCAACTTCCTATCTATGTGAGCTAGGATTTTCTTACCTAAGCAATATTAAGAACAAAAAACGTGAAAGACTTAAAAACACGGAAGAGTAAAGAGTATATCTCTCTCACATTCGTCCACAAATTGCAGCAGTAGTAAAGAAGCACCAGGTACAACAGTCCCACTGACCTTCACCATTTTTATTCTATACCTGTTAGTAGATACAGTATGTTGTATTTACATGAATAAAATTCCTTTTGTTTGATCTTCTTTGTTTTTTATTATTTTATAGCAAAATGGCTTTATGAGTAGAATATGTTCATGTTTTGTGATAGGTGTGCCGCGAAAATTTTAAGAACTCAATAGTGTGCCGCGATATAAAAAAGGTTGGGGACCACTGCTCTAGTGGGTAAATGAAAAATGTTAATACTGCTAGCCAAATAACAGTATACGAGCGTTATATATTTCATGACTAGGCTGCGGGCCGGATAAAATTTGACCGAGGGCCGGATTTGGCCCGCGGGCCGGACTTTGGACATGCCTGCCCTAAACTGTACTTCCGCGATTAGCTGGCCCTTTGGAACGCTCTTGAGATTACAGTAACTGCAATGAGAGGTATGACTACATCTTGACAGCTCAAAAAATTCCACCAACATATCCCAAATATTACTATTTTATGATGTGCTAGGAATGCATACATTTTCTCAAGGTGTCCTATTTATACGAAACACAGATGCTTACCTGGATTCTTCGGATCAACCCTGAGATCATGAAAAGATATAGAGCTTCCACTGACAACAGAGCTACTCAACGGACTTTTCCAGCTTCCATAAGGTGCAATTTTCACTTCCTTATCTGAAATGGACATAACAAGTTCGTTCAAGGAAGAAGTAATCGTCCATATACAATCGAAGAACCACTGAAATCAGTGCGAAGACCTACAACCTCCTCCGCGTCGTCAGGGTTGAGAAAATTCGATGACATCCCATACAACGTTCCTTTCCAGCCTGCACACTAGATTGGAATTTTTGCCTTGCGCGGGGCATTTCTCTCGCTCACATCAGCTGTCAGCCGTGATTGCAGCTGAGCAGTTCTTGCAAAATGATTGTTCCAGCCACACAAAGCTCTTCTTCTTTTTTGTCAGCCGCGCACGCATTACTCTCAGCCACACAAAATTCTCATCCAGGCTGTTGTCAGACATGCAATTTCTAGGCCACGAAACAAATCCTCCGCGCATTATTCAAAGTTTCCAATCTAGTTTGCGCATATGTGGCTCCGGTGCCAGGGAAGAAGTGCTGGGGTTAAATGCCAGTGCTTCCATAAGCATTTCCAAGGAAATGTTTCTGACCACAAGAAAAGAAGTAAAGCGTCTTAAAGAATAGTTTTGAAAATTCTCTGATTTCTAAGAAGATTATGGGGTTGTTCAATAGTTACATCACGCTGGAATTGCTATTTCTAAACCAACCACCCCTGCACATTACTACGTTCTATCATGTTTATTCATAAAACTCCTTGTGTTGCATGACATTTAGAACAAACCCCCCCCCCGATGCACAGCACTCCCGATGCAACACGACATGTAAAAATAGTAAAAGGATAGGAGAAGAAATAAAGAAATCTCTTTCTTCTGCTATATTTTGTTGACTATAGCAACAGCAGAAAGCACCAACAAAGAATATTAAAACAATAGTCAAGTAGGAAAAGCAAATACAGTATGCAATTGGTAGTCGCTTGTCCAAACTGGTCCATATCAACGAAAATTAATTACAACGAATCCAGCTCTACAATCGAATTCTGGAAGGTCAACTTCCTAAACATCAAAGATCGAATGAAAACACATGTTTTCGACATCGAGCAAAAAATTAGAGTAGTTGAATGAAAATTACGCAAAATATAAACATCTGAGTATAGGACCAAGGCACTAAAATGTCTTAAGTGGTACAAGTCTCGTCTAAAATCTCCCATCTACATTACAAAGTATGCTGAAACGTGAATAAATAAACACTAGAAAACATTAGATAGGACATATAACCTAACTGAAATCTTCGGGAAATTCAAGCAGACAAAAGTGGAAGCACTGTTAAATGCTGCCAAAATGTCGACTATGATCGTAGCGAGAGAATGTTAACGGACCATACCTTTCAGACTGACAGCGCGTAGAAATGCTCACTAATGAGGGTACGGATGAGGGTTCATTGAAACACTGGGAGGGCTCCTTCCTCCCCAAACAACCCTAGTATTGTCGTCCCTAGCATGTCATACATGAGCTTAAGTATGCTGTGAGAGAAAGTAAGTTTTCTGTGGCCCTTTTGAGCAACACATTTTCTCTATATAAGAATAAAGCTTATGACAATAGATGCTTTTTGCTTATACTGAAGGCCCAGTACTGAAACTTTACTAACTTTTTCACGATTCCAGTATCAACACTTCCTTAAGACGTTCTTAGTAAAACTTTTTGAGTTCCAATTTGTACACATTAGTGGCATATGAAAAAGCACCATGCACACTTAAAATGTTGAAAAATCTTACTAAATAAGAAAGTAAAATCATTATTAGGCAGCCAACATATATAACATTTTATACACAGATAAATCGAATTTTAAATACATGTATACATGTAAGCTTTCTTAGGCCGGCCTCAAAAGCCCAGTACTTAACATTCTTGACTTTTTGAGCAGCAGAGGAATGTTTTCTTATCAGCCACTTTCTTACTCAAAAAAGCGTGTATTAAGGCTCAGCATGGCTGAAAATTAACGATAGTAAAAGAATAATTGAAGGCTCAAGCTTCACTAAGACTTTATTCTTGTATATAAAGTATTTATTATTCCATTCCAATTCAGTTATGCTCTATGATGAAGCACGAGATGAACAAAGATTTGAATTTATACTTTTGTTTATCAGCCGAAACTAAGCCTTTAGTACTTAGCAATAATTTAAGAATAATTCAAAGGCTCAAGGGAAAGAAATTTCAAGACTATTGAGGCTCAGCGAAAATTAAACATTCTTATGGAAAAGAAATAGTTATCACAGCACGAAAAAGCGACAACATTCTTTTGACATACTTTTGACATGCTTTTTCGTCCGACACTCATCAGAGTATGAAAACGTCGGATAGTGACCTAAAGGTTAACCGAGATATATATCCAGTACCTAACACATTAACTGCATCTGGATATATATTTCGGTTAACCTTTAGGTCACTATCCGACGTTTTCATACTCTGATGAGTGTCGGACGAAAAATGCTTTCAGCATGTCAAAAGAATGTTGTCTCTTTTTCGTGCTGTGGTAAAGTTCTGTAGTATCAACAGACTATAAAAGAAAATGTGTATCCCAATTGCTATGTATGGTGCATCAAACCACAGATTATTACCATTTTTCAAATTAGAAACTGAATGTCGTAATGCATTACATATAGGCCCTGTAAAAAAAAAGTATCGTGGCCCATGAGTATCAACAATAATTTTGCATGCAAAATCAAACTTTTTCCTAAATAAATGGTTCGTTTTATAATTTGAAGTCATCTTCATCTTCAAAGTTAGAATCAGTATCTATTTCACTTTTTTTTAAATTGCAATTTTGCTTACAACTAAAACAAATTCACTGGTAAAATCGAATGATTTTTATGGGCTATGCACGTAGACCATCAATATATTAAGCCTGCCTCTTAATCAAGCTGGCCTCGATTGAAATGGTAACCGCTTGTTTCTGTGCTTCCTTATTTTAAAGAAATTTGACCTCCATAAGGAACTTTTATTGGAAATAGATTGTCTAAGGACAATTTCAAGGAAATTAAAATGTCACTTTCTTCTATGTTTTTGATGCCAAAATGATATGCTTTGAAGCTATGACAATGAAAGGATCATAGTCCCTCGTATTTCAATCGTTGCGTCGATTTTTGAAGATGCCATTCCCTTAAATAGGGCCGTCGAGAGAATTCAGAGGGTCGTGGTAAAAGAAAATGGCATGGCTCCTGTGAGCGAGCGAGCAGAAAATGTTCGGGGTCCACAAACTAAAATGTTATGCGAACAAGTGCAATGGTTGGTATGTTGCTGGACCAGCTTTATCTATCTAACTGCTCGTGTCTAGTATCTGAGCTAATGGTTCTGTAGGCCTTTGCCTCACTCTTTTTATTAAGGGGCACAAGAACTTTTCCAATGGTAGGGGCTGACTCTTCCAAGGGGGAAAGGCGTGGCGCCAGGAGAGAGCTAGGGGTCTATAGTCCCCGTCAGAACATTCTAGCTCCCCTTCGGAAGATGAAAAGCTATCTTTCGGAGGTTATTGGTTTTTATAGTACCATGAAGCCACATTTTAGCCCCTTAGTCAGAATAGTCAGCCCCCGTTGGAAAGTTCTTGGAGGGGGAGGAACAAAAATGAGCTTAGCATGATATTAGAACTGCTAACATAGTTGCGAGAAAACAGCTCTTCTCTTCCCAGTGGAGACCATCGACTTAGGGGCCACCATGTTTGAAGAACTGAAAATGAATGAAATGAAAAAATCTTCTTTCACGTGCAAAAGTGAATTATATAGGCCAGTAAAATAAGGTGTATTTTCGAGGATCTTCTATCTCTGGGCAGTTTTAATTTAATGTTATCAGGGACTATGATCCTTCCATTGTCATAGCTTCAAAACATATCATATCGGTATCAAAAACATAGAAGAAAGTAACATTTCTATTTCCTTGAAATAGTCCTTAGACAATCTATTTCCATTAAAAGTTCCTTGTGGAGGTCAAATTTCCTTGAAATAACGAAACACTGATTTCCATACAGTGACAGAAACAAGCAGTTACCATTTCAACCGAGGCCAACTTGATTAAGAGGCAGGCTTGATAGCGATGGGCTACGTGCATGGCCCATCAGCATCACTCGATTTAAAAAGTGAAATCGTTTTTAGTTGTAAGCAAAAATGAAATTTTTAAAAAAGTGAAATACAAATTGATTCTTACTTTGAAGATGAAAATGACTTCAAATAATAAAACCAACCATTTTTTAGGAAAAAGTCTGATTTTACGTGATAATAATTGGTTATACTCATGGGCCACCACACAAAAGACTAAGAGCTAATCTAAAAATAAGCCCTCTGCAGGTGGGAGTTTAGCCGGTTATAATTCCTCTGCATGGTGCAAGGACTTCGAATCTACAGGAACTCAGCTCTCCTCTTGATATGTCAAATTCCTCCTTACAAAGATATAGTAAATCTAAATTCCTCTAGCTGTGTGTGAAACTCTTCATTCTTTTGACAATCAAAGGATTGAAAGTTAAGTCGCTTATGCTAAAGCTTTTCAAAAATATAGAAATTCTGTTGATATTTGTCTTTTCTAACTAGGCAACAGCTACGTAAGAAACATTTGCGGTAGCAAACAGTGTTCACTACATCCATCCCCTCAAGATGCAAACATTTAAATACAGAGATTCTTAGATCATCTATAGGCAATTCAGCCTCAAAAGCAGTAACACTTTGTATGCTGGCATGTCTGTAAAATCCTAGAGATCAAGCTATGTTGATCAACACACAAACTTCGATTTTCCCACCTGCTGAAAAATCACTGCTCTAGACAGGGTTGCTGGTGTTTTCATTCAAAAAAATCATGTGTAGTCAAACATCTTTTGACAAGACCCTTAATGGTCGTAACATGAAAGAACTTTATCGAAAATAAAATTTCCAAACCTCAGTTATCGGTTATTTTCAACATATCCTGGCATCTCGTGCCAAAAAAATAATCTCATGAAATGAAACTTAAGAGGGCAACATATTCCATTCAGATAAAATCCACGCTTATTTCAATCCTCAACATATTCCTTCTGATGCAAAATAAAGTTAGAAAGCATTTGGAAAACATAAGAAAAGCTGTATTTCTTTGAGATTACAAGAGAATATAGGTAGGGAATGTATACGATGGTTGTGTGTTATTCTGGAAAGATAATGTCAACAAACCTGATCTTCTTTTAAGATTCAATGATCTTTCTTTTCCTTTGAATGTCAAGCCAATTGCTAAACAAACAATAAAACACACAACAAGAATTCCGATAAATACCAATGCCAATGCTCTTTTTCTTCGACGAAAGCCCAATTGTCCTTCATCTGTCGTGTGGTCGTCTTCAGGCACAGGAATCCGTTTTGAGTGCTTGCACATGATTGGAAGGCGTTAAGGTCGTTTGTCCCTGATCTTCTAGCTCCACAATCACCGTTTAAAAGTTTGTTTTTTAGCTATGAGTGATGTCCCACGGCTAGATTGCAGAGCTATTATTCAGCACCAAGTAAGCGTCTTACTGCTTCAGTTACTATAATCAAAGTCTTTCATCAACGTTTCCTCCGGTCTCTCAAAACAATTTTTTGCTTAGGACATGCGTTAATCTTCAATAACAATGATGCAAGACTATTCTTCTCATTAAACAATAACAGCTTGAAAATTATTTTTGATGCGCTATTTTCAGCTAACGGGATTAAACACCTAGTACTCTTTTCGCCTTGCATAACAAACTTTCAAGGCGTTTACTTCAAGGTCTTTCTGAGCAATAGCATGTATGTATCTTAGCAACAATAAGAGCTACAAGTATTACTGGAAATTTTGTTTTTATCAGCTAACTTACAAGTAACATTGTTGATTGAATGTCAATATGAGTAATAAGACTTCCTTTTTCCTACCAATACTCTTCAAAGTCGTGGTTTCTTAATGTGCATTCTCCGGCTCATCATACTGCTTCTCTCCTTTCATCTTTTGCCGTTCTTTACTGGTATCTAGTCTCCATTGCCTTTTATAAAACCTCTATAAAATTTAAGGTGCACGATCTAGCAGGCTAGGTTAACTATTGCTTTCAAAGTTAAAAGACTAATGAGCGCAGGAAACATTTTGTTTTGTCTCTTGAAGAAGAGCTACTTGTTACACATGTTCGAAATGAAAGTGTAGTTCGAAATACACATTTCTTGAAACCATTTCGAATGGTTATATTCTTACAACTGTTGAAATATTGATCTGTTTCGGCACACCAGATTTGATTTGATTCCGATTTAATTTTTACGAACAAATGAAAAAAGAAACTTTACTGAAGGGTAAGTATTTGCCCTCGTTTTGTTTCTAGCACGATAGTAGCCTCATGTTCGTTCGGTCTGTGAATTTGGCATAGAAACCACAAAGCTTTTGTCTGCACTGTCTGGAAAGAATTCCAAATAACCACATTTTCACCGTTTGAGGACTTCGATGAAAGAGACTAGACATTGAATCGTTCAAGAGCCAGGAAAGCTACTACAAAAAGCAAGCGTAAAAATGAAATATTCCTCCTCACAATAGCTGCACTACTATACATCGATTTTCTGAATTTAGCAATGACAATTGCGTATAGAGTTCCAAACTTTGATGTTGTAGAGACGTTTCTGGCGGATAATGAAGTGTACAACGGATGAAAGGAATTGATTTTCGGAGATAACAAAGTAAAAAGCTGTCTTTGGCAAATTATTTCAGAGCTAGAAATGCACAGAGAAAATGGCAATTGGCCCTATGCGCCACACCCTCACCAAATACTACGCGCATTTGCTCTTTGCGAACCTGAAAACGTCAAAGTTATCATCCTTGGCACGTTGCCCATTACAGGCGAAGGTGTGGCAAATGGCCTCTCGTTTTCGTCCAACACAACGGAAGATGAACTTACAGAAAATAAAGCAATTTTTAAAGTTCACAAAGTATTGAAAGATGCAGGGATACTCGATAAGCAGTACGACTATAATTGTGGACATGAGGAATGGGCGAGAAATGGAGTGCTATCGTTAAATGCTGCTTTGACGATAGGTTTAACTGATGATTCAGCAAATACTATACAGAAACATTGCAGGAAGTGGAGGCCTTTTGTTACTGGGCTACTGAACACATGGATTAGAAATACTAGCCTTGAGCAAACTATATTTGTGATGCTCTGGGGCTATAAAGATAGACGATATGAGGAATCAGAAAATTATGCAAAGGAAGTATGGAACGGTATAGATAACGTGCCGTGTAATTTTATTGTCAGAGAAGCACATCACCCAACTTTTCCAGGTGATCAAAGTATAAACAACTTTATTCAGAGAGCACCTTGTCATTTTGGAGAAATTGTTGATTCTGATGTTGAGTATATTAATGCTTTTACAATCAACGATAGATGCCTTCATATTGTAAACAAATTCTTGAAAGAAAATGAAGTAACGGGTGAATGGAAGAGGCTGATTTTTAGCAACAATGACTTGCAAGTGAGTCTGATGAACATCATTATCAAACTACAGTTAGGAGATAACGATGCAAACAACAACCTGGCCCCACGCAGGGACCAAATATTACGAGCGCTTACATTTTGTGACCCAAAAGATGTCAAAGTCGTAATCATTGGCGTATCCAGCACAGCCTATCGCATGGCAAATGGTCTGGCATTTTCGGCTAACGCAACAGAGAGTGTTTTGTTTGAAGATTACGCAAGTTACATTCTGAAAGTCCATGATGCATTACGAGAGGCTGGCATACTGAATCATCACTATGACTATTACTGTGGACATGAGGAAAGGGCAGAGAAAGGCGTGCTATTACTTAATGCTGCTTTGACGATGGAATGGAATGGCTATATATCAGCAAAGACTTTAAAGAAACACTGTGAAATATGGAGACCTTTCCGTGTAAAGTTGCTGAAGACTTGGATTGAAAAAGCTGATCTTCAACAAACGATATTTGTGATGCTCTGGGGACATGAATGCACATTAGGAGATGTTCATGCTGGCAATTACACTCGGGAAATATGGAACCAGATAACTGATGTTCCAAGAAATTTGTTATAAGACATGCCCATCATCCAACATTTCCAGGAAGAGACAATGTTTTCTTGGAAATGGCAACTGAGCATTTTGCAGAAATAGCTCGCCAGTACTATTATGTGTTTGAAACCAATTATGCCTAACAACAACGGCCAATGCACTTAGAAGGCAACAAATGTAATACATTTCAGAACATATTTTCATTTGAGAGGAACGATTTTATCGTGGTAAATAACTGGACATATTAATTAACCTCAATCTTACCAAAAGACTAAGATATTAATGAACTTTTCACTTACTTTAAAAAACTGACTTCATTTCACTTCACAGTTTTAAGGAGGATAGCCCTTTAGTGAGAACTGATTTACAAGGGGCCTCCGTCTACACTATACGTACAAACCTTATTAGGAAAGAAACAATAATAATCTGACCCGGGGCCATTACTGAATAAGAAAAATCTGTTTCCAGATAAGTAATCTCATGAATTCCTTTATTAGTTCGATATAGAAGATAAATAAAATTATAGCACTGTTCTGAGTTCCAACATATTTGCAGAGATAATTGAATAGTTTACAAATAATTGTAGAATACGTTTTTCCCAACTTCGATATTTCTGCAACTGAATATTTCATTTTCCCAAGAACAGCTTGTTTAATCTGCACTACCATAGCACTTTCCGGCTAGAAGATCTTCTTGATTTACAGTATATTAACATTAAATTTTGTTATTTGTTTTTGTGAGAACGCAATATTAGCAATGTGGAATGGAATGGAGATAGTAGTAGATAGTAACATATGTAAGTAGCTGAGTTATTTCAGTACCTTTGTAAATATATTGTATATCTGTAAATAGTTGGTATGAATTAGTTACCCTATGCCTAGGACAAACTACGTATTGTATCCAACTTTAAATATTACTATTAGCAATTAGGGTCTTCCAATTCGAATTTTTACCATTAGCTAAATATCTGTCATTATTCTTGTGTTTTGATAGCATCAATGGCAGTGCACCTTTTAATATCTTCCATAATGGACCGCTGGCCTTGTGGGCCTTCTTTCTGGCTCAGTAATAGAAGCAAACTAAGGCGTTTGCCCCAAAAGATTGAGCTTTTCGGGGTCTATTCAATTATAATAGCAAACGGATACTCTTGGCATTTGCTCTTTATGCTTAAAAGATCATGTATTGCAAATGAGCCTTACTACGAAAAAAATTCGACTGCAAATAAGCTCAACCTTGATCTTTGTAATAAACAAGAAAGTTTAATTGTTTTCTACATATGCATTATCCATTTGATTTTGATAACATAAAGTACGATATAAGCTTTCGGATTTTGTACAACGTGATTCTTCCAGGATAATTTTGTCACCCCTGCAACACATGTCTGGCTACGGGTTTGACATATTGGTGCATCCTTATGCACAGTCTATCGTATGAAAAATTGTTTGGCTTTTTCGACTTACACAACACAGAATGAATACCATCTAGATGAAGAAGGAGATGTCCCTGAAGTTCACCAAGAATTAAAAGACGCTGGGACATAGCATTATCAACGTAATCATTATTGTGGGCATGAGGAATGGGCAGAAAAAGGAATCCTGCTGCTCAATAACGCTTTGGCAATGGATAGAGATAAATGGTCAGCAACGACTGTTTAAAATCACTGTGCAATATGGAGAGCCTTCCTTGCAAAGCTTCTGACGAGTTGGATTGAAAACGTAAGATATTTGTGATGCTCGGGTGAGATGAATATCAATTAGGAGGTGTGCATGTTGATAATTGTGCACGGAAAATTTGAAACCAGATAAGGTATGTTCCAGGAAATTTCGCTATAAGAGAAGCCATCTTCAAACTTTTCCAAGAAGAGGCAATGATTTCTTGGAAAGGGCAACTAGGCATTTTGAAGAAATTATTCATCAGTACAACTAAGTGTTTGAAGTCACACGTTTTCTGCATCAATGACAAATGCATTTTTGGCGAAACAAATTTAGTACATTTCAATATTTAAATTTTCAAATAAGAGGAAAGATTTTATCATGAAAAATAATTGGAGAAATTAGCTAACGTCAGTTTTACAAACTGACTCAGATATCAATGAACTTTTCATTTACTTTAGACAACTGATTCCAACTTTCTCATAAATTTCTTTGATTGTTATTAATAGAAGATAAATACCTTGCAGCACTGTTATTAGTTCCACCCTATCTGCAGAAATAATTAGCTTTTTTTTAAATAATTATAGAATGCGTTTTGTCCAACTTCAACATCATTGTGATTGAATATTTTATTTTCTCAAGAACAGCTTACTTTATCTGTAGCACCGTAAGAATATCGTCAGGATCAACAGCACATGAAAATTAAATTTCATGAATTGCTTTTTTTATGAGAATTGTACCATTAGTAACTGGGAATTTCCAAATCAAATTTTTCGCATAAGCTAAATATCTGCTGTTTTTGCTGGGTTTTCGTACCATTAATGGCAGGGCATCTTTTGCCAATGTCATTACTGGCCCAATGGGCACTCTATCTGTGGTATTAATAAGAAGAAAATTCAAGGAATCTGGCCCGATAGTTTGCAAATTTCGTATCTTGGTCAATAATAATTGCGAAAATAGTTTTCTTCATATTTGCCATTAATACTCATGGATAATACCCTGCGAATGAAATCGTGACATAATGATAAACTTCTCATAGTAGAAAAAATTTGATCCCACATATAGTATACTAAGACCATGTATTTACCTACAAAAATCACATTCTTTCATACCACATGGAAATCTTCCCGTAGGCTATCCTTATTTCCTATGCGGCTCCATTACATGTCCAAACACTGCATGACTCCTTCTACAAAACAAAACGCGCGTTGTCTTTACAAGAAAACCATCATTTTGCTTGAGCTTCAAGTTTCTTAATCTTTCCAGAAAGCGAGCCTGATATTTCCTTAACAGTTTAATTAGCATTTATTAAAATAAACTAGCCACGATGAGCTACATTTTCTTTTTGTATACTCGAATTTGAATACCATAATATCGATTTTTAGCCAAAAAAACGTTCTATTTTGTAATTTGAGCCTTGTGATTTTCATCAGATTTTCTTAAAATTTTGTCCATTCAAGCCTCATTTTCTTATCAACTTTCCTCTAATAAACAAGAGCGGCGTGCATATCTCACGCTATCCAGGCAGCCTCGCATCCGTCCTATGCGAAGTCTGTGTTTTTGTCTACGAAGGACGAAGTCCCAAATGAGTTTCGTTATCTTCATCCATGTGTGATCATTCACCGATGTCACAACAAACGAAAAAAGAGAAAAACTAAGCGATGACTGCAGTAAGCTGAACTATCTATTCTCACGGTGTTGTAATTGATTGTTGGATTAACTGGCTGCGTGTAATAATGGCGATGGAGTATTGTTCTCACGATGCGAGTGTTGTAAAACAGTTCTTAGAAGACAACCGAGTAAAAAGTGGATGGAAAAGGATGATTTTAGACAATGGTGAGTTACAATCAAGTCTAAAGAGTATAATAAACAGACTGGATTTAACAGGAGCTACTGCAAAGAAGATCTGGGCCCCATCTGCTAACGACATTTTACGTGCGTTTGCATATTCTGAGCCAGAAGACATCAAAGTCGTTATCATTGGGACATCTCCTATCATTGACTACATGGCAAATGGTCTTTCATTCTCTTCAAACGCAATGGAATATGATTTCGATGAATATCGAGCAATTTTCAAAGTTCACAAAGCACTAAAAGATGCTGGAATACTCATTAAGGGCGTTAATTATTATTGTGGTCACGAGGAATGGGCAAAAAGGGGAATCCTACTGCTAAACGCCGCCTTGACTATTTCTCAAGTGACAGATTCTGCCGGTGTTATTGAGTGGCACTGCGAAATATGGAAGAATTTTCTGCAGATGCTGCTGTATAAATGGATTGAAGAATGTAACCATCATCATTTGATATATGTCATGCTTTGGGGATATGAGGGGTACTTGCAAAATGGTAGACACGTAAAAAATTATGCCAAAGTATTGTGGGATGGCATACCTAATGTGCCCAGTAATTTTCAAGTAAGACATGCTCATCATCCAACTTTTCCAAAAGAAGATAATATGTACGAAGATGAAGCGAAGGAGCATTTTATCGAGGTTGCTAGTGTGTACAGCGACATTTTTCATATTAGACCAGTAGCAAAACTTAATGCTTCTCCTTTGAATAGACATATGACATTCCACGATTTGTAGCAGTGGTTGCCAAATTGGAGTACACGGTCTCCAAATGGACAGGGAAGGATTTATGGGAGCTGCAAGAGGAATGATCTCTAATGTAGTATTTATTGTCTTCAACTCATTTCAACAACATTGTTGATTTTATTTTTTCTTTAATTTATTCATCAAAATATATCTTTGCTCCTCTAGGTGACCTCCATTCAAACTAGTGTATAAGGGACCGCTATAAAGAATAATTTGAAAATTTATGAACATTTAATCTATAGCATGTACTGCGGTTGAATTGCAGCTTCAGGTATCGATTCCAAAAGTCAAAGAATGTTATGAAAAGTGACGTGCAAAAGGAGAAGGAGAATTTTAAAAATTCATGACAGTTCAAAGCTGAGTATTTGTGTTGATAATCCTGGATGATGCTATTTAAGATTTCAGGTTGATGAGAGCCTAATCATTATGTAATTTACGTTATAGGTATTTTACAAGGAATTTCTTGTTAAACTGCTTCAAAATTTATTCCACTTGATTTGGAATAAATAATGCGACCTGCTAACAGTTCAGTAAGCAAAAATATAACCATTTAAAACTTATTTGTTAGGCTGAAGATGGACTTGAGAAGTCAGCTCTCCTTTTTGAATAATGAACAAGTTGGTCAAGGAGACTGAAGCAAGTGCAACCTCAAACACGTTTTCCAGATTTTATCATATTTTAAGTGAGCATTTAATGTCCACAAAAATGCATTCTAACAGAGGAATGAGAGTGAGGTGGACAAGAAATGTGAATTGAACAAAAGTTATTTAGCATTAGACAATACTTGTGTAGTACTTGGCGAAAACTTTGGGTGACCCCAGCTACTTAAGAATGTAAACAAGCCTTTTTATTTACAAAATAAGAATGTTTTCGGAGAAATGTTCTTTTGCCGCCGCAAAGAGATGAAATTAGGGCCGCAAGAGAGCAAAGGTATTTTACATCAAAAAACTCCCTCTTTTAGCACCTTAGAGAAGCAAAAGAGAGCATTTATTTGGGACAAAAGCTGGTTTTTCAACAACTTTACTTTGACTCAGCCAAATCAAGACTTTACCTCACAACGTCTTCTTACCAAGATGGCCTCTTTGATTGCATGCTGTATGTTGCCGTTTGGCCTAAT
>OLMO02000275.1:2011339-2023062 GCA_900291935.2 Cassiopea xamachana
TGCAATATAGAAAAAGTCTGGCCTAAGTGTGACCAAATTAAAAAGAAAAAGTTTAGGATATGAAGTGAATATACTGTAGTGCCCCCTTGTAATCTACAATGTCATTATTGATGTTGATGCATTCTCTGACCTTCTAAACGCAGTATAATTTACATAAAAAATTAGTATCATCAAAATTATTGGGGGGGCTTCAGCCCCCCTAGCCCCCCCAGAAATTACGTCCATGACGCGTCCAGGGTTAGGGTTAGGGTTAGCGTTAGTTCTCTTACTTCCGCCATTATGAAATTGCCCAAATATGGTAAAACATGCGTTCCACACATCCGCCCTTTGAATTTATCATAGAAACCGCAAAGCTTTTGTTTGCACTGTCTGAAAAGAATTTCAAATAACCACATTTTCACCCGTTGGATGACTTCGATGAAAGAGACAACACATTGACTCGCTCAACAGCCAGGAAAGCTACTACAAAAGCAAGCGTTAAAACGAAATATTCCTCCTCACAATAGCTGTGCTGCTATCACATCGATCTTCCGAATTTAGCAATGGCAATGGAAGATTATAGAGATCCAAATGTTGGTGTTGTGGAGACGTTTCTGGCGCATAATGAAGTGTGGAACGGATGGAGGGATTTGATTGTCGGAAATGACGAGCTAACATCCTGTCTCGAGGACATTATTTCAGACCTAAACTTGCAGAGAGAAAATGGCAATTGGCCCTATGCCCCACACGCTCACCAAATACTACGCGCATTCGCTCTCTGCGAACCTGAAAACGTCAAAGTTATCATCGTTGGCACGTCGCCCATTACAGGCGAAGGTATGGCAAATGGCCTCGCGTTTTCGTCCAACAGAATGGAAGATAAATTTACAACAAAACAAGCAATTTTTAAAGTTCACAAAGTATTGAAAGAGGCAGGGATACTCGATAAGCAGTACGACTATGATTGTGGGCATGAGGAATGGGCGAGAAATGGAGTACTATTGTTAAATGCTGCTTTGACAATGAACGTAAATACTACAGGTTATCAGGAATTACTCAGCATGAAGGAACATTGCCCGATATGGAGGCCTTTTCTTGTTGGGCTGCTGAAGACATGGATTAAACAGAATAAGCCTAAGCAAACAATATTTGTGATGCTCTGGGGCTATAAAGATACACAATATGAGGATTCAAAAAATTATGCAAAGGAAGTATGGAACGGTATGGGTGAAGTGCCGTGTAATTTTATTGTCAGAGAAGCACATCACCCAACTTTTCCAGTTGATCAAAGCATAAATAACTTTATTCAGAGAGCAACTTGTCATTTTGGAGAAATTGTTGATTCTGATGTTGAGTATATTAATGCTTTTACAATCAACGGTAGTCATATTGTCAACAAATTCTTGCAAGAAAATAAAGTAACTGGTGAATGGAAAAGGCTGATTGTTAGCAACAATGACTTGCAAGTGAGTCTGATGAACATCATTATCAAGCTACAGTTAGGAGATAACGATCCAAACAACAACCTGGTCCCACGCAGGGACCAAATATTACGAGCGCTTACATTTTGTGACCTAAAAGACGTCAAAGTCGTAATCATCGGCGCATCCTATAGCATGGCAAATGGTCTGGCATTTTCGGCTGATGCAAAAGAGAGTGATTTGTCTGAAGACACTGCAAGTTACATTCTGAGAGTGCATGATGCATTAAGAGAGGCGGGCATACTGGATGATCAGTATGACTATCACTGTGGACATGAGGAATGGGCAGAGAAAGGCGTGCTATTACTTAATGCTGCTTTAACAATGGAATTGAATCACTCTTTATCAGAAGAGATTTTAAAGAAACACTGTGTAATATGGAGACCTTTCCTTGTACGGTTGCTGAAGGCTTGGATTGAAGAAGCAGATCTTCAAGAAAAGATATTTGTGATGCTCTGGGGACATGAATGCACATTAGGAGATGTTCATGCTGACAATTATTCTCGGGAAATATGGGACGAGATAACTGATGTTCCAAGAAATTTTGTTGTAAGAGATGCCCATCATCCAACATGTACAGGAAGAGACAATGATTTCTTGGAAATGGCACCTCAGTATTTTTCAGACATAGATGAACATTACGATGATGTGTTTGAAACCGATTATGCTTAGCAACAACGGCCAATGCACTTTTAAGGCAACAAATGTAATACATTACAGAACATATTTTCATTTGAGAGAAACGATTTCATAGAAGTAAATAACTAGACAAATTAATTAACCTCAGTCTTACCAAAAGACTAAGATATTAATGAATTTTTCACTTGCTTTAAACAACTGATTTTATTTCACTTCACATTCTTTTGTGAAGATTCAGTTCCGAGGCAGTGAGAACTACAATTTTCTATAACATAACATAACTTGAACAAGAACACAGTTACTTACATATCTAACCAACTACTCTATTAAAAACTATTAAAAGCATGTGTCCAATTAACATAATTACTTCCAACTGAGCTCCACGCAGCCATTGGCCAGTCAAAAGGGACTGGCTCTAGCTCACACACGTAACATACTTTTCAACATACTCCCACGATTTGGCTCGCTAACTAGAGACCAAATCCTAAATATACGATACATATTTTTAACATAAACAAAAGTATAACTAATAACGAATAATAATTACGACTGATCCCTGCGTTTCATGTCTGCAATAATGGCGGCATTGCGCTTGGGTCGCTGCAGGCCAGATGCCGGCGCTTGCAACAATGCATCGCGCGCACGCGTTGTGTCTGGATTAGCATTTTGCGTATCACCGCAGCAATCAGTGAATGTTTGTTCTACCATAGGTATTTCTAATGGTATAAGATGTTTCAACGATCTGTTTAATACCTTCTTCTTGCCATCTGTACTTACGACTTGCACTTTTGCGGCTCGCACAATCCCATCTTTTCCCTGCAACAGCTCTAAAACCCTGCACATTTTCCAAAAAACTCTTTTCTCGTGGTCATTTCTAAGAATAAAAATATCTCCAATATTAATAACAGGTTTTTTACGACTACCTTTTGGCCTATATGCCTCTAAAAGGTTTAAGAGATATTCATTTTTCCATCGATTGGAAAACTGGCTAAGAACCTTTCTGTTATAATTCGCTCTTCTTGAAAGAGATTCGTAGGTGCTAATTACTTCATAGTAGCCCTCGTGTGGCATCATAGCTAGATTCCTGCCATTAGTTAATTGCGAAGGTGTAAGGGGATAAGAAATTCCTTCTTGATCATAAAAAATATACGTTAGAGGACGTGAGTTTATAACATTTTCAACTTCCGTAAGTATTGTTTGCAATTCGGAATAATTCAATAATGCCCGTCCAATTTGTTTTATGAGGCATCGCTTGGTACTACGAATTAGTCGCTCCCACATCCCCCCTTGCCATGGTGCTAGTTCCACGATAAATTTCCACTTCACCCCTCTTGCTGAAAAATGGTCTTGAATCCTAGGAGATCTTATCAACTGTTTTACCTCTTTAGATGCTGCTTTAAAAGTCTTAGCATTATCGCTTAATATTAGTGCTGGTACTCCTCGTCTTGCACAAAATCTTCGAAACGCACGAATGAATGATTGTACATCTAGGGCCTCCACTAGCTCTAAGTGTACTGCCCTTGTGGAGGCGCATGTGAACAAGCAAACATAGCTTTTTTGTTCCTGCTTATTCGTTATCATTAGGGGCCCTGCGAAGTCAATGCCTATGTTAGCGAATGGCGGGCCTTCTTCTACTCTAAAATCGGGTAGATTGTCACAAAATGCTGAGCTATAAGGTAAACCTTCTAACCTTTTGCACAACGTACATGTACGTAAGATGCCTTTTACTCTTTCCCTACCGCGTAGAATCCAATATTTTTGCCGTACCATATTTAAAGTCTCTCTAATCCCATCATGGAATACCTTATCGTGACAATCTTTAATTACGAGTTCCGAGTACCAATGTTTCGAAGGTAAAAATATTGGCTTCTTACTTAGCTCAGCAATGGAGGCCTTATGAATACGCGTTTTGCATCTTAATACTCCGCTTTCATCCAGGAAAAGATTAAATTGATTCACGTAAGGCGGAGGATTGACCTTTGACTTATCTGTCAAGTAACAGATTTCCTTTTGAAATGCTTCACTTTGGATTGACTTAATTATTTGCATTTCAGCGTTTTCAATTTCCAACGCATTAATTATAACCTCATTGTTGGCTTGCCCCTTACTTATAGCTGATTTCATATTTGTAACGAATCTTAGAATCCATGCAGTAATACGTAACACCTTATTTTTGTCACTATACCGATTTAAATCTATTATTCTACCAATGCCTGATTGCAAATTAGATTCTGAATTCAACATGGCATGTGTTACCACTGGTTCATTTTTTAATTTCTCCTGCATAGCCTCTACTGTTTCTATCTCGTTATTCGAAGGTGACTTCGGCCATTGACTAGCGTGTAACTTAAGAAAGGCCGCACCCTCCCACCACAGCGAATTGGCGGGCAAATTTGCGTGAATACCGCGTGATGGCAAGTCCGCAGGGTTTTGCGGCCCAGGGCAATAAAACCACTGGTGTCGAGTGGATACCTTAAGTATTTCCGAAACCCTATGGCGAACATACTGAACCCAGGGTTTGCTGTTTCTTATCCAACACAAAGCTGGCATTGAGTCAATCCAATAGTTTATTTGTATAGCACTATTTAACTCCTGTGCAAGTATTTCCTGAACGTTGCTACCTAATTTAGCCAGCAAACAAGCAGCTAATAGCTCTAATCTAGGGATACTCTGCCTTTTAATGGGGGCTACCTTAGCTTTTGAAGTAATAAATTTAGTGTCAACTTCCCCACTAACATACTGGATCCTTAAATAAATTACTGCAGCATAAGCGCGCTCAGATGCATCAGAGAACCCATGCAATTCAACACTTTTAATTTCCATATGTTTATCAAAGAAACACCGAGGTACGCTTACAAGCGAAAATTTATGTAATTGAGTCAGCAGGGAGTCATACGATTTCCTGTAAGATCCTTCAAGTGGTTCGTCCCATGCTAACTTATTGAGGCAAAGTTCTTGAAAAAATGCTTTTAAATTTATCGTGAATACACTTATAAATCCCAAAGGATCAAATATCATGGCAGCGAGTCTTAACAAGGAACGCTTTGTAGGGGGCAAATTCTTACTGCACTTAATGACATGCGATAGCTCTAACTGAAAAAGATCAACTTCATGATCCCAATTGACCCCCAAGACTTTACTGACGCCTCCCCCGGAGGGATTACCTACAGCATACTTTGTGTATGATTCGTCATCTTCATGAACACTAATGCCACCCAAAGGTAATTGCTGCGTAACCATTTGGTCTTCGGATTTCATGATTTGCCCAAGGAAATCCTTATTATTTGAGTTCCATTTTCGTAGGTTAAAGCCGCCCTTACGCATAATGTCTTTTGCCTTCCGGTATATGTCTAACGCCTCATCTACAGTTTCACAGCCGTATGAAAGGTCATCTGCATAAAGCCTATTTAAAATCTTAACCACCTCAGGGTTTCTAGAAGCGAACTGTGCAATATGGAACTTTATAGTTTCGCCCAAAATAGCAGGACTACACGTGAGTCCAAAAACTAACCGACAGTAGCGATACTGAACAATAGAAGGTTTGTCCTGTGTCACATCATCAAACCATAAGAAACGCAATATATCTCTATCGCTCTGTTTAACACCTATTTGTAAAAATGCTGCCTCAATATCTGAGGTTATGGCAATCTTATGAACACGGAATCTTAAAAGGGTATCGAATAATAATGGCATATAATTACCTCCCACTTCAAGACGATCATTGAGAGATAGAGAGTTAGGATCTGATTTTGCGGACCCATCGAATACAACCCGTAATTTCGTTGTCTTCCTATCATTTCTAATGACGCCAAAATGACAAAGAAAATGAGCATTATTAGCGCCCTCCTCCTCAGGGGGAACCCTTTCAATTATTCCTTTGGCTAGTTGATCCTTAAAAATTGCATCATATTGACTTAGCAATTCCTTGTTACCTTTCAATTTGCGATATAATGACAATAAGCGACCGTGACACATATCATAGTCAGAAGATACTGAATCAACAATTCCATCCTTCCACGGAAGGCTTACCTCATATCTCTTGTATTCATTATCAAACTCTATCTTCGTTTTGCTCACATTTTTACCCGTACATGGTTTCTCTTCATTTGCTTCATCATCTGCGATCAAACCTAGTTATTCGTGTTTCCAAAACTCCTTCAATGACGCAGTGATGTCTCTCGTTTCATCAATTGCCCTTTCTCTTGAAGGAAAATGATCTAAAACTAGATTAGATATAATATTATTCTCTGAAATAGAGGTATTAACATTCGTTGTTACCGGGCCTGAAAGTAGCCAACCTAACCTGCTACTTACAGCTACGGGCCCATCTTCACCCCTAATAACTTCACCTAAAACAAAGTTATGGTAAAAATCTGCACCAATAAGAACATCTATAGACTGATTACTGCAATGAACACTGTTTGCTAATTCAAGGCCACTAAGATGAGGATAGCGCGTAACCTCAATTCGCGAAGATACTGGGGAGCATATAGCGGGGTGACATAACGCAGTTATCGGAATAAAACCATGCTTAGTTTCTAAGTTTAAAATGACACGATCGCAAACCCGTTTAATGTAGTTTTCTGAACCAAATGTGTTCAAATTTAGCTTTTCTGTCCCCTCACTTTTCAATGCCAACATCTTCATTAAACGCTCTAAAATGTAGCTCTTCTGGCTGCCAGAGTCAAACAAAACATTCACAGGAACCTTCTTGTTGCTGTTCTCACCAAATGCATACGTCTGGGCTGTCTGTAACAACACGTTTGTCCCTCTTTTTAACGCTGATGCATTCACCGATGTCGGCACGGGCTCTTCTTCCTCTTTGTTTTCTTTCAAACATACAATCGCATGATGTTTCCCTTGGCAATGCTTGCATTTTCTATTACTACGGCAATTCTTTGCGAAATGTCCAACTTTTAAGCAGCATAAACATCGTTTGGCGGAGTTAAGTATCTCGATGCGTTTACTTGTGTTAGTTACTTCCTGACAATCACTAGCATAGTGCTCCCTATTGCAGAAAAAGCAGTTGATTGATCGTTTTGGACTACCTGTGGATGCAACAAAGGCTTTGGTGGTTCCCGTTGGCATGTTAAATTTCGACCTCAGCTTGTCATTTCCCTTTTCCGAAATTCTGACCTTTTCGCTTACTTCACGTGCTTCAATTTCAGCCAGGATAATGTTCATTATTTCGTCAATTTCCCACACGTCTTGAGATGTTTTCCTTGCGATCTGTAGCGTGATTTCAGCTGGCATGCGCGACATGATTACTGGAATCAGTAAACTTCCATACTGCCTTGAAGACACACCCTAGCTTTCCAATCCTCTGACGTGTACTTGAATATTATCGTATAGCGATCGAAGGCTGTTTGCTTTTTCGTTTGACGATGTCTGCAGATTCAGTAATTCCCGCATATGGGCGCTGATCACCTGTTGTGATTTTCCGAATCTGGTCTTCAGCAAATCCACAGCCTTTTCATAATTTTGCTCCGTGATTTCCAAGCCCTCAAGCGTTTTGTAGGCAACGCCCTCCAAGGAGTTAATAAGGTAGTTAAGTTTGTGAACCATTGATAGGCTCTCATTTTCATCAACAGCAACTTTGAAACTTTGCCAAAATGCCTGGAACTTTGTAACATCTCCTCTAAACTTTGGCAGCTGTATTTTTGGTAATTTTACACCCTGTGCACTAGTACTGCTGGTACTTGTGTTAAACCGACTTATTAACGGAATTCCTTGAGGGGTACTTGCTTGGTTCGCTTGTCGTGGTGCGCTCAACACAGGTATGCCTTGAGGGGTACTCACTTGCTGTGCTTGATCTTGGGCGTTAACCTCTAAGATGCCTCGAGGGATGCTAGCTTGGCTTGCTTGCCCTTGGTCATTCAACACAAGTGTGCCTTGAGGGGTAATTGTACGCCCCAAATTTCGCTGTGCGATTGCTTCGTTCTTTAACTTTACACGAACATTCCTCTCGAATGCCTCTATTTTCGCTACAATCTCATTGATCCGTGTAGATATATCTGTAGATTCGTCTACTTCTCCTGTAATATCTTCTATTGGGCACTTGTGAAGTATTTCATCATCCAGTCTAGCTATAATTCCTTGTTTTTCTAGTAGGTTTTTTGCAATGGCCTTTAACTTACAAATAGTCTCATCGCTGGTACAGTCACTTTCTTCCCCGTAATTCCTCATTAATAATTTCGCATCCTTCTCGGATCGTGTGATTTGACCACGGTGTCCACCTCGAATCGCTCTAAGCCTTCTTAGAGTCTCATTTCTGTCATCTTGACTTACTGAGTTCTCTTCGTTGTCCGGCATCTCTGTGCCTTTTCTCTTTGTAGCCTAACTTTCTCACTGCCCCACGTTGGGCGCCATATTTTGTGAAGATTCAGTTCCGAGGCAGTGAGAACTACAATTTTCTATAACATAACATAACTTGAACAAGAACACAGTTACTTACATATCTAACCAACTACTCTATTAAAAACTATTAAAAGCATGTGTCCAATTAACATAATTACTTCCAACTGAGCTCCACGCAGCCATTGGCCAGTCAAAAGGGACTGGCTCTAGCTCACACACGTAACATCCTTTTCAACACATTCGTAAGGAGGATAGCCCTTTAGTGAGAACTGATTTACAGGGGACGTCCGTCTACACTATGCGTACACACCTTATTAGGAAAGAAACGATTAAAATCTGACCCGGAGCCATTACTGAATAAGAAAAATCTGATTAAAGATAAGTAATCTCATAAATTCCTTTATTAGTTCGATATAGAAGATAAATGCATTTATAGCATTGTTCTGAGTTCCAACATATTTGCAGAGAGAATTGAATAGTTTACAAATAATTATGGAATACGTTTTGCCCAACTTCAATATTTCTGCAATGGAATATTTCATTTTCCCAAGAACAGCATGTTTAGTCTACAATACCACAGCACTTTCCGGCTAGAAGATCTTCTGGATTCACAGCATATTAACATTAAATTTTATTATTTGTTTTTGTGAGAACGCAATATTAGAAATGTGGAATTGAATGGAGATAGTTGTAGATAGTAACATATTAAGCAGCTGAGTTATTTTAATACCTTTGTAAATACATTGCATATCTGTAAATAGCTGGTATGAATTAGTTACCCTATGCCTAGTACAAACTACGTATTGTATCCAGCTTTAAATAAATTCCTTATCATTATTATTATTAGCAATTAGGATCTTCCTATTCAAATTTTTACCATTAGCTAAATATCTGTCATTACTGCTGTGATTTGATAGCATTAATGGCAATACATCTGTTAATGTTTTCCCCAATGGACCACTGACCCAGTTGGTCCTCTTTTTGGCTCAGTAATAGAAGCAAAATTTAGGTGTTTGCCCCAAAAGATTGAACTTTTCGGGGTCTGCTCAATAATTAGAGCAAACTGGTATTCGTTGTGTTTGCTCTTTATGCTTAGGAGATCATGGATTGCAAATGAGCATTGCTATGAATAAAATTGGGCATGCACAAAGTAAATTAGAGGTAGATGATCTGAATTATGACTAAATATTTATCCTCTTCTCATCAAAAGGAAAGACTTACATCATTCCAACTATTGTTGTACAGTGCCTAAATTGTTGGGAATTTGTCGGATTGTCGTAAGTACAGGCAAACAGGGCCCTCATTTTGTGTTCAATCGAAATATTGCTTTCAATCAATGATAGATACCTTCATAATGCCAAAGAGTTCTTGAATAAAATGCAGTAAAAGATGGAAGAGGCTAATTTTAAACGACAATGACCTAAAAGTCAATCTGGGGAACATCATTAAAGTGCTGAATTTAAAAGATGGCGATGCAAACTATCGCTTGGCCCCACGCAGGGGCCTATTATTACGTGCATTTATATTGTGTGAGCGAAAGGACATCAAGGTTATAATTATTGCAGGCCCGTAGCCATGGGGTGGAATGGTGTGGCAAATTCCACTCCTGGTCAACAGAATGCCAGCTTTTTGCCATCCCCGGGAACAGTTTAGGAATGTTTATTTGTTGCTTTATCTTTCTAGCTAAGGATACGTGTCCTGAAATTTCTGATAAACTCAACCTTGATCTTTGTAATAAAGAAGAAAGTTCAATTATTTTCTACATATAAATTATCCATTTGATTTTGATAACATAAAGTATGGTATAAGCACTCGGATTTTGTACAACGTGATTCTTCCAGGATAATTTTGCCACCCCTGCAACACATGTCTGGCTACGGGTGTGACATATTGGTGCATCCGTATGCACAGCCTATCTTATGGAAAATGGTTTGGCTTTTTCGACTGACACAACAGAGAATGAATGCCATCTAGATGAAGAAGGGGATGTCCCTGAAGTTCACCAAGAATTAAAAGACGCTGGGACATAGCATTATCCACGTAACCATTATTGTGGGCATGAGGAATTGGCAGAAAAAGGAGTACTGCTGCTCAATGACGCTTTGACAATGAATGGAGATAGATGGTCAGCAAGGATTTGTAAAAATCACCGTGTAACATGGAGACCCTTCCTTGCAAAGCTTCTGATAAATTGGATTGAAAAAACTGCTCTTCTACGTAAGATATTTGTGATGCTCAGGAGATATGAATGTCAATTAGGAGATGAGCTTATTGATAATTATGCACGGAAAATATGGAACCAGATAAGGTATGTTCCACGAAGTTGCGCTATAAAAGAAGCCATCACCCAACTTTTCCAAGAAGAGTCAATAATTTCTTGGAAAAGGCAACTAGGGATTTTGAAGAAATTGCTCATCAGTACAACTAAGTGTTTGAAATCACACGTTTATTGCAACAATGGCAAATGCATTTTTGAAGAAACAAATTTAGGATATTTCAATATTTATAGTTTCAAATAAGAGGACAGATTTCATCATGACAAATAATTTGAGAAATTCGCTAACGCCAGTTTGCAAACTGACTCAGACATCAATGAACTTTTCACTTACTTTGGACAACTGATTCAAACTTTTTCATAAATTTTTTTACTAGTTATTTATAGAAGATAAATACATTGCAGCACTGTTCTGAGTTCCACCCTACCTGCAGAGATAAAAAGCTTGTTTGTAAATAATTATAGAATGAGCTTTGTCTAACTTCAACTTCTTTATGATTGAATGTCTTTTCCCAACAACAGCTCTCACTTTATATGTAGCACCGTAAGAAGATCGTCAGGATCAATAGCACATGAACATTAAATGTTATGAATTGCTTTTATGAGAATTTTACCATTACTAACTGGGATTTTCCGCATCACATTTCTCAGATAAGCTATATATCTGCTGATTTTGCTGTGTAATGAATGGCAGGGCATCATTTGTGTTTTCATGCCAGTAATGGCAGAGCATCTTTTGCCAATGTCATTACTGGCCCAGTGGGCATTCTATCTGTAGAATTAATAAAAGGAAATTTTAAGGAATTTGGCCCGATAGTTTGCAAATGTCGTATCTTGGTCAATAATAATTGCGAAAATAGTTCTCTTCTTATTTTCCATTTATATATATATATATATATATATATATATATACAAAAATAGTTATGGTATATTTAAGCTTAACATTACAATACATAGTATTAGAACATATTTATATGCATACAGACAAGCAC
>OLMO02000275.1:2041632-2091373 GCA_900291935.2 Cassiopea xamachana
TAGGATAGGGCTTGTTAAAAACGCAAATTAAAATAATTTCTAGTAGAAGTAATAGGGAATGTGTATAGTAATAGTAATACTTGTGCCATAAGAAACCCGGCATATTCTATATATGTTGTGTTTCTGGTTCAATTTTAGTATTTCGTCTGGTCATACTGATCTTTATAAATGTAAAAATGAATAAAAATTTAACTTTTTGGTAGTGAATTTTTGGACACATGCTGCGCAACCAGACAGACAACCCCTTGCCTTTCTCAGCAAAAGAACGAATATGCCATTTTTGCAGTGCCCTCTTTATATCAATTCATTAGATGGAAAAGGCATGGTTCTAAAACTTTCACACCCTTTTTAATGGTATAATTACAGTTATTATAGCCCTGGCCACGCCCCTGTCTGGTTGCGCAACATGTTCCCAAACTTGCACTACCAAAAAGACAAATTTTTCTTCATTTTTACATTTATAAAGATCAGTATGACCGGACGAAATACTAAAATTGAACCAGAAACACAACATATATAGAATATGCCGGGTTTCTTATGGCACAAGTGCAGTGGTGGCTCGTGCTAATGGGCACTATGGGCAATGCCCCCCACTTAATTGATGTTTTTCACAACTTAGAGGTATCAGAGCTAAGTCCCTCATTTCTTGAATCAAAGACCTCTAAAATTGAAAGAAAATCAAAGCATTGGTAGAAAAAGCTTTGATACTTCCTATGTCTGCTTGCATAAACAGTATTCTCTTGAAAGTATTATCATGAAAGATGCATAGGTTTTAATTTTTTATTTATCACAACCCTCTGAATGAATGCTTAAGGAGACAAGATGATTGCAATATGCCTCCTTCCCCTACCCTATTTATCCACTATAGGTCAGAAAAAGTCACCAGCCACTACTGCTAAAGAGAGTTGTCTGAGGATAGACTAAATGCTTTGGCTCTCAATTTACTTCAATCAAAATGTGATTAATATGTTTGCCCAGCTCAAGAATATAAGAGCTAAATGTCTTTTTAAGTAGCTCAAGAGCCTTTATGCATTTTTTAAATTGCAAACCAACATATTATATTTGATAGTGTCTGCTTACATCACCTAGATTCTCTTTGGAATTTTGGGACAAAAGTGTATCATTCTAGACAATTTATACTATTTAGTGTTCATAGCATGAATACTTTCAATTACAAAATAGTTTTACAAAAAATTATCTGCCTGAATTGATTATTTCCTTAAACAGCAGAAGAGAAAATAATAGCTTTTGATGGTTGATAATTTTGAAGCAGATTTAAGCAATAAAGTCTCTTATCATTTTCTGATTACATTCATTTTTATGAGAAACATGTCCATAAGAGATGAGGCTGAAAGTAGGCAAAAGTTAAGAAACAGGCAGGTTGAGTTTCAAGCAGTAACTTTCAAGAGTTGTTTTTTGTAAGAAATGCTTTATAAAACTAGAAAGAAAGTGGAATTAGCATCCATTATATGCCTCAAAAAACCTTAACATCCTTTTCTTGAATCATAATTGCCTAAGCAGGGTTATTTTTATCACCAGAATTCTCTATATTTAAGAAAAGTTTCAGGCTGTATTCGACAAAATGTTAAAAAACTTCCAGTTTGAAGCCAGATAATCTATTTCTTATTTGAAAAGAAAACGTGTATTTTGCAATCTGGAGGTAATGCTATCCAATTTCATTTTTCGGGTGTGGCTCCCTAAGATATTTTGACCACACCCAGTGTTTCAAAGACTTGCCCCCCAGCAAAAAATACCACGAGCCGCCACTGCACAAGTATTACTATTACTATACACATTCCCTATTACTTCTACTAGAAATTATTTTAATTTGCGTTTTTAACAAGCCCTATCCTATTTACAAAAATAAGTACAGTTATTTGAGCTTTCTCGAATTAAATATTAAGCAACAGAACTCCTCACTATACATATTCCCGCCAAAATTCTAGTCGTAACCAGGATCCAGTCCTTTTACTATCTTGCGTCTACGTGACTGCTATAATGTTGTGTGGTTGCAATAGCGATTATTGAAGCTAGGATAAATGTGTTCAGAGAGGACGAAACACTGTTTTCTTCTGGTTAAAAGAGTCGGACAAACCACTTGAACATAATGATCAAATTGAGCTTAGCTTGGAGACGAATGTACAGCTAAATGATAGTCTATATAGTGCTGTATGGATGCTATTATTGTATGGGTAGCTGCTTCAGGAAGAAACATGAAAATAAACGGTAGGAGGCATTAGTGTTTCTTCAAGAAGTTAAAGGAATCAGTAAAACTAATTAGATTGCGTTTATAGATCAATAGATAGTATTTATTTGGAACAAAAGCTCGTTCTTGCATTAGGTAGGCTTACTTTTCTGGATCTAATTTTGTTTTGTATCATTGAGTGTCAAAACCACGAGATCCAACTCTAATGCTATGAACACGTAGAGCCGAATGTATGAGCTAATGATTCAAGTATAATTTCGACCAAAGTAAATAAACTCGAGCGTGCACAGCTGTTTTAGTATGGGTGGTAAAAACGCTCCAAAACATGTGAAATTGGCCTAAATTTAGCTTCGAAAGCCGTTTGTTGATGAAATCGCAGCCTTCTATTGGCTGAGACGTCAAGGAGAATTTGGTTGTGAGCAAATGTATTAGCCAATCAAGATTTGAGCGCTATGCTAATGGAGAGTGCTTGTTTTGGGGATAATGGGAGAGATTCTCGCAAAGTGCATGATGCCTTAAGAAAGGCTAAAAAGTTAAACCAGACTACAATACTGCAAGAAGGAAAAGACTACTACTGTAGACACGAGGAATGGGAGAAGAATGGAGTATTATTGCTGAATGCGGCTCTGACAATAGATGCAGATCTAGGTGAGCATGCAGAACAGTGGCGTAGCTAGAGGGGGGGCAGGGGGGGCGGCTGCCCCCCCCACCAACCTTTTCCAGCTGCTTGTCGGAAATTTGTCGGAAAGTTAAACACGTGAAAAAGTTTGTCAACAAATACATTTTTCAAGTTTAAACCTTAGGGCCTGTTTTTATATGAGAAAAAATACCTCAGGTAGTGCTTTGTGTAGATTCCACCTCTCGTGAAGTGAAATCTCACTATACCTGTGGTGTGGGTGATTTTATATTTGTCATATAAACACAACATCCCTAAATTTCGTCGGAATTTGTCCGGGTTTCGCCCCTTCACTGCCAAATCGTAGCTACGCCACTGATGCAGAAGAGAAAATCAAAACCCACTGTGAAATGTGGAGACCCTCTCTTGCAGAGTTGCTGAAAAAGTGGATTAAAGGAACTCATATTCAACATAATGTATATGTAATGCTTTGGGGGCATGTAGTTAGAAAGGGAGAAAATGTCACATACCCAAATTATGCAAAAGCATTATGGGCAAATGTTGGTAATGTATCCGAGACCTTTTTACTAAGAGAAGCTCATCATTCAACATTTCCAGGAAGAGACAATAATTTCGCCATTACGTTGATGTGTTTGGGCTTTTTTGGTAGGTGACGTAATGCTACTTACGATGGCTTTTAAAAAGGTCAAACGGAATGGCGGGAAACCAGCAGTGCAACATCTAGTTTATGTTTGCAACATAAACTTTATGTTTATGTTATGTTTATGTTTAGTTTATGAAGCATCATCGTGCGTGAAGAAACAAACATCGTTCTGCGCGTACGTTTACGATGTAAGAATTGTTCAATATGAATTGTCGAACAACAGATCACAAGCTTTGCTTAAAACAATAGACCATCGCTCTCGTCTCCACAACAAATAACTGCAGGTTCTGTTGTCATGTTCAACGTTGGAGGACTTCGATGAAAGAGACTGGATATTGCATCGCTCAACAGCCAGGAAAGCTACTACAAAAAGCAAGCGGAATTTTCCTCCTCAAAACAGCTATACTGTTATCACATCAATTTTCCGAATTTAGCAATGGCACTGGCGTATAGAGATCCAAGTGGTGATGTTGTGAAGAAGTTTCTGGCGGATAATAAAGTGCGCAGCGGATGGAAGAACTTGATTTCTGGAGATGATGATGTAAAATATTATCTTCGGCAAATTATTTTAAAACTAGGATTGCTCAAGGGAGAAATTGGCCCTATGCCCCAAAATCTCACCAAATACTACGCGCATTCGCTCTCTGCGAACCTGAAAATGTCAAAGTTATCATCGTTGGCACGTCGCCCATAACACGCGAGGGTGTGGCAAATGGCCTCGCATTTTCGTCCAACACAACAGAAGATGAATTTACAGAAAATCAAGCAATTTTTAAAGTTCACAAAGTATTGAAAGTGGCAGGGATACTCGATAAGCAGTACGACTATGATTGTGGGCATGAGGAATGGGCGAGAAATGGAGTACTATTGTTAAATGCTGCTTTGACAATACCTTTAACTGATGATTCAGCACCGAACATAAAGGAGCATTGCAAGACATGGAAGAAATTTCTAGCTAAGCTCCTGGGCAAATGGATTGAGGATACTCGTTTTAGGCAAACTATATATGTGATGCTTTGGGGACATGGGTGGAAACTGCCAGATGGTAAACGCGTAGAAAATTATGCCAAAGAATTGTGGGATGGCATACCGAATGTGCCCAGTAATTTTCAAGTAAGACCTGCTCATCATCCAACTTTTCCAAAAAAAGGCAATATGTTCGAAGTTCATGCGAAGGAGCATTTTCTCGAGGTTGCTAGTGTCTACAAAGACATTTTTCATATTACACCACCAGCAAACACTTAATGCTTCTCCTTTGAAGAAACATGACATTGTACGGTTTATAGCAGTGGTTGCCAAATTAGTGTAAACGGTCTCAAAATGGACAGGGAAGGATTTATGGGAACTACAAGAGGAATAATCTCTAATGTTGTATTTGTTGTCTTCAACTCACATCAACAACATTGTTGATTTTATTTTTTATTTAATTTATTCATCAAAATATATATTTGCTAATCCGAATTATTTAAAAATTCATGAACATTTAATCTATGACATGTACTGTGGTTGAATTGCAGCTTCAGGTATCAATTCCAAAAGTCAAAGAATGTTATGAAAAGTGACGTGCAAAAGGAGGAGAATTTTAAAAATTCATGACAGTTCAAAGCTGAGTATTTGTGTTGATAATCCTGAATGATGCTATTTAAGATTTCAGGTTGATGAGAGCCTAATCCTTATGTAATTTAGGTTCTAGGTATTCTACCGGGAATTTCTTGTTAAACTGCTTCAAAATTTATTCCACTTAATTTGGGATAAATAATGCGACCTGTTAACAGTTCAGTAAGCAAAAATATAACCATTTAAAACCTATTTGTTAGGCTGAAGATGGACTTGAGAATTCAGCTCTCCTTGTTGGACAATGAACAAGTTGTTGAAGGAGACTGAAGTAAGTGCAACCGTAAAAACGTTTTCCACATTTAATTTTGCAGATTTATCATATGGAAGCGTGAAATAAACAGCGTTTTTTCATATTATAAGTGAGTATTTAATGTCTACAACAATGTATTCTGACAGAAAAATGAGAGTGAAGTGGACCGGAAATTTGAAGCGAACAACACTTATTTAGCATTAGACAATACTTATGTAGTATTTGGGTAAAACTTTGGGTGACCCCAGCTACTTAAGAATGTAAACAAGCCTTTTTATTTACAAAATAAGAATGTTTTCGGAGAAATGTTCTTTTGCCGCCGCAAAGAGATGAAAGTAGGGCCGCAAGAGAGCAAAGGTATTTTACATAAAAAAACTCCCTCTTTTGGCACCTTAGAAAAGCAAAAGAGAGCATTTATTTGGGACAAAAGCTGATTTTTCAGCAACTTTACTTTGACTCAGCCAAATCAAGACTTTACCTCACAACGTCTTCTTACCAAGATGGCCTCTTTGATTGCATGCTGTATGTTGCCGTTTGGCCTAATGACTGCGTAACATTTACAATCTTGAAGGCATTGTAATTTCCAAATATTCCCAGCATATTCTTGAAAGAAGCATCATAAAATTTTCTGTAATTTCTCAAACAGACAATTACCAGAGACAACTCCCACTAGCAAAAGTGCAGCAATTTGCCTTGCTTGCACATGGTCACATCAAACGCCATATTGAAGTATCACTCTGAAATGCTGTCAGCATACAGCACAACCAGCAAAGTCAATTAATGAGATTCCATAATCCAGAAGGTAATTAAAATCAAATATCAAAGACAATCCTGAAGACTGTTTCATTCGAATCGCACGAGACCTTTTCAGATATAATTCTTTTAACGAAAGATAACGGTCACACCGTCTTATTTTAAAAAAGCACATGCTACACTTTGTGTCAATTGCAAATTCATAATTTGATTGATAATTTTGATTGGGTCGTCTATTGTTTAATTAAGACAGATATCAATCATGATGTAATCGATTGGGTTGTAGATATAATGCATTGTTAGGGTTCTATGGGACCATCCACATAGTACTGACGCACAGAAGGGGGAAGGGGTTCAGCGAAAAGCGTATGTTTGAGTAGATGGGGGTAGTTCGTCCCAATGTGTACATACGCAATACGACTGCTACAATGTACCCATAGAATTCATCCAATCACGCCAGAAATACAATAGATTTTTCACAATTAGTTTTCAACATGTGTGAAGGTGTCTGGTAAGGAGAATGACAGGCGTCCTGTAGAAAGTATGGAAGGAGGGTGTGAGAAGAAAGGAGCAAGATAAAATTGCGATGTAGGATTCGTTAGAGATAGAATGTGTAAAATTGTTTAGAAGACAAAGGTTATTGGTTATATAAACATTTGTTGTAAATAGCTGTATCTTGCTGGAATTCACTGTTTCTTATAAGATTAAAGGTTATAAGAATATTGAGGCTAAAAATCGTTAACATTTACGAATAATTCAAGAATAAAACGAGGTTCAAGCTGCATCAAGACATGAGAATGTTATATAAACTAGTTAAAATACTACTTTCAGATGTACTTTTGCACAACACATAAAGTCACATGTGCAAAACAATTGTGCTTCTTGAAAACTTAGAGGACACTGATCTATCGAGACAATCCGAAAGGAAAAAGTCTTTTTAGAAGATAGCCAAGGATTACGAATTAACCCTAATTACTCAGAAAAGATGAAAACATTACACTTCAAAGTGTTGCAAACTCTCGAAGTTTCTAGAAAAGATTGCTCCTCAATAGAATAATGCAAAGAGAATCTTACATAACATTTGTAAAAAGATTTTACTTTGAGATAGCGATGAACTTTAATTTGGAGGGGAATCACCCTGAACGTACGTAAATAGACAGAGGGGTCATCGAGAAAGCATGCGTATGCATACAAGGGGGAGGGGGAGTCAACATTTATCAAAATTGTGCGTACGTACTATGGGTGGTCCCTATCCATATTTTTTGTGTAAATATGTGTCACAAATTTATGCCTTTGCCATCGGCCAAAGGGATTCTGGAAGAATTAAAATATATTTCTAGTAGACAAATAAAGATCAACAAATGCTGCACAAGAACAAACTCTTTTGATGTGATTATCCAGCACACATAAATATTTATGTAAAATCAGCGTTTCATTCATTCATCTATTGGCACCTTGGAAGTGGGGGGTTGCGAGCTCTGTAGCCCTCCCCTCCAGTAATAGCTAAGACTCAGTTTTTAATTAATGTCAAGGCTTTCTTTATTTCAAATACAACGTGCAAAAGTAAAGTCCTCAGATGCTTCAAACTAAAATATGCTCCTCCACCCCGATCTACATAAAACCAATTGTCATTTACTTTTACAGCTTGTGCTTTGACTTCTTTAACTCTGTATTTTAGCGAGCAAAATTATTTGGGCAATACAAAAATTGAATGTGCTCCCAGATATTTATGTATGTTTCAAAATTAGAAAGTAGTTATGATATTCTTCACATTGAAAAAGTAATAATATTAAAAAGCCATAAAGATACATAGCAATCTGTTATAAATCGTCTAGCTTTCTATCGATTGATAAGTAAAATTAGTATTGTATTATGTTACTAAACTATAACAGAAATATCATCACAAATACTGCATTTTGAAACAAGTATTGATTTTGACATCAACAATCTTCAGATGACTGCTTTTGTTCCATGTGTCACATTCTTTTGGTGTCTCTTTCACAGGCTCAAACTAAGTAAAATGTCCCTTAATTTTCCAAAAAATTACTTCATTCTAATCCACACGGCTCAAGATCATGGCATAAAGAAAAGGCTGTTTACTCATGGGTAATTACAGAATTATGTTATTACCAAACAATACTCAGCATGCAAACACAGCAATACTATACAGAGCAATGTTTGATTATTCTACGTGGCAACTTTAGCAAGTTTGGCTGTTTTGTAATCTGCTCGTAGTTGAATGAATTGTTGTAAAATGCTTTTATCCAACCCAGCCTGAAAATAATGAGAACATCAATCAGATGGTATTGTACAATGAGGTGAGAAGACCAGTGATATGGACAATTATCAACTTTACTTGCGATTTCTTAGTTATCTATAGAGGTTTGTAATAGGAGAGCATGGAAGCGTCAAGGCTTCAAGGTTCCAAATTTCCCCATGCTAAATCGACCATTGGCTCAAACTTCAAGATACATTTGCTTATAGTTACAATCCACCAATCAAAACCCTCTTGCAAGCAGAAACGATCATTCTTTGCACACTAATAGCAGTCCAGAGGATAAAAGTTAAAAGCATGAAATAAACATAAATAATTTTTATTGCATAAGTAATGCAAAAAATTAACAAATATGATAAATATGGTAAATAAATTATGCTAATTTATGTCATTAAATAATACTTACGAATTGTTCACTGGAACATACTTCTTTCAAGTTCTCCGGTCGAACGATGCATAAATCCATAAGTGCATACATCATTGAAAAGAGGCGATTGAGAAGTTGAATGTTCAGTTGCTTCATGCTATGACGATATTCGTTGATGTCAAATAGAGCTGCCATCGCACCTGAAGAATGAGAATGAACGCATGAATAAATAAAACATTCTCAAATTAGAAAACATCAGTTATACAATAATCAGAAAAACAAAGTATCATCGAATCAAATAACTTTACACTACGTTAATGTAAGAAATAGTTCAGCGTAGTTGCATAAAGGTGTTCTCAAGAAATATTATCATCAACAAGTTCTTTAATGTTGGTTAAAATATGCAAATATAGCTAACGAGCTAATTTATGCTAAAAAAACCTATAAAAACCTTAGTCTATTGATAAAACTTTGAAAAATCTCCGGATGCAAGCAGTTCCTTTCCATAATTTCATTTTCTGCTTGAAATTAGCTAGTGTGTCAGATTCCTTAATGTCCTCCGGGTAATTCGTCCCATAAATGGTGATTTTCAATTCCATATTTCGCTTTCTTGACATTCAGCAATTGCAAATGATTTTTACTTATCAAATTATGTGTTGGACATCTCTCCCTCTCAGTAAATGTGTTTTTCATGAATGTTGGATTCAAATTATTTTTGCTTTGAAAATTTCAGCCATCAGCAACTGCAGATGGTGCTGATGAATGCTCACGTTTTACTTATAAACATGTAATAGAACAACTTACCGTTAGTAGTGTAAGCAAACTGACTAAAGTGGTCCAGAAGAACTCTGTGAAATCTCACTCCTAATTCGGTGAACACGACTTCGAGGTTTTTCCCATCCAGTGAATTGCGAATGTTAGGGATGACTCCTTTAATGTAACTGCAAACATGCTTGCACGCCTGTGATTAAGATCATGATTAAACTGATCATTGCATATAGAAACTTACTATGAACTGATTACGATCAATAGTCGCATTGATTCATGTTTACAAACAACTATGTAGCATAAAAAGAATGACAAGACGCAATCACAATATATCAATAACATTTAAGACATGTAAATAACAATATACCTGTGTTTGACCAGCAATCATTTGATCATCGGAATCAATTTTGAAATCACTCTTCTTCTGTTCATTCGAAAGTATGTGCTTTATATAGCCAGATATGCAGGACAAAATCCTGCAATTGATGGAAATATTCACAAGTTTTTATTAATAACTTTTAAGAATTGTGATCAATTTAATGATCTTACGCGATACTTGTAAGTTATTTGGTATGTTTACTCATGTTGAATTGGATCCCGATTCACATGAGATTTTTTGTGAAAATATGTGTTATCAAAATTCACGTGCATGCAGTTTTATAAGAAACTTAGAAGTTGGTCTACCTAGTTATATAAGAAACTGAGAACATTGCTCAGCAAACAATGTGTTTTTAACATTTTATCTTGTCAGATTTATCTTCTTAGATAACAATTTCTTGATAGCCTTTTATGCTTGAAGTAGTCTTCTACCATAAAATAATAGCCGCGTAATAACCGCGATAATAACCGCGTAATAACCGCGGTAATAATAACTGTTCTGTGGGTTAGCGCTTCCCTTCTTCTACCCCACTGCTCACAGTTGTGAAAATGTTATTACTCTTTACAATTCATTCCTGTTATTGGGTATTATTCCAAAACTAAAAAACATTGGCGCAGTGCCTCTCCTGCACAAGAATTTTAACAGATTCATATAAACTATTATCACTAACGCTTGACATTAAACGCACTATTTAAGCTAGGAGCTAACTCTATTTGTCTAGGAATTTCTTACTTAGAAATAGAGGTTAAAACAAAAGAACCGCCAAACAGATTTTAATTTCAAACGAAAGATGATTCGTAATTGAAATTGTATCAACGCAGCGTGTCCGAAAAAGTTGATCCATTTAACTACAAAATCAACAACGAAAGTTTACTCAATTAAACTTCCCCAAAGTCTCCTTTTCAAAGAATCGGCTTAAAACAGGTTAAATGCGACTCACTTTTCCATTCCTTGATCCAGCTTCGATTCCAGGTCTTCAATTAGTGTCTTTTTCTTCTGTGCGCACTCACTGTACACTGGAGATGAGCTAAGTAATCCAACAGAAAAACAGGCGAAAAAAGCCTCAAATTATCAAATTCAAAAAGAAAAGGAAATGAACAAAGGTTGCTGAATTGACGTCATCAATAGCGTATTGAATACTAAACTGAAGTACGTTATTTAGGCACTTGTCTTTGGATCCTCTCAAATATGACATAAAGTAATTTATAAATGAAACATTAAATGACATCTATTGCTGGGCCCCCTATCACTAAAAATACATGGGTCTCATGGACCCAGCCAGTCTGCTCCTGACTACAAGGACAAGTTAACGACAATCATGATGAAGGTAGTAACCATGTTGTGAAAGTGAAAATATCATATGGCCTATATATTTATCATTTTGATCAACATGATCATTCCAACTTGTTCTCACTATTTTCATCCTAACCGTTGCAAGGTTTCACATGTGATGAGACACCAGTGGCTAAAGTAGTTTTGCCAGATGTTATCTAATGCCAGTTATTGGTTAACAGATTTAGGTAGCGCCCTGAAAAACGGTTTTATCATTTTTCAAGAACTGTTACAACACTTAAGAAAATGAAGTTTTGCCAATTACCCAATTGGGCGCAGAATGAATCCAGTAAAATGCTTTTCCATCAAATGAAAGATTGTGTTGGCCTCGTTTAGGACTTTCAAGAAGAGGAGATCTGGTGGAGACTTCGGATCAGAAAGGGGAAGAACTGAAAAAAAAGAAGAAGTATATTTAACATTGCCATGATACTACATTAGAATTTACCGAAACAATGTTACGTAAACAAGACAACAGCAAACTAGTATTTTCAAATAATATTATGCTATCAAATGAACTTCATGTAAACATTGTAACTGAAGAAAATGTGGAATGTAGTAATTTGATGGGATGTGGTGAACACTAGTGAGAAAGCAAAGGATTGAAAACTGAAGTGGCTAGGGCACGTAATGTGAAAAGAACCAGAAAGTGGGGTGAGCAGCAGTGATGTNGGTCGTCTATTGTTTAATTAAGACAGATATCAATCATGATGTAATCGATTGGGTTGTAGGTATAATGTATTGTTATGGTTCTATGGAACCATCCACATAGTACTGACGCACAGAAGGGAGAGGAGTTCAGCGAAAAGCGAACGTTTGAGTAGAAGGGGGTAGTTCGTCCCAATGTGTACATACGCAATACGACTGCTACAATGTACCCATATAATTCATCCAATCACGCCAGAAATACAATAGATTTTTCGCAAATAGTTTTCAAAATGTGTGAAGGAGTCTGGTAAGGAGAATAACAGACGTCCTGTAGAAAGTATGGAAGGAAGGTGTGAGAAGAAAGGAGCAAGATAAAATTGCGATGTAGGATTCGTTAGAGATCGAATGTTTGAATTTGTTTAGAAGACAGAGATTATTGGTTATATAAAAATTTGTTCTAAATAGCTGTACCTTGCTGGAATTCACTGTTTCTTATAAGAATAAAGTTTATAAGAATATTGTGGCTAAAAATCGTTAAAATTTACGAATACTTCAAGAATAAAATGAGGTTCAAACTGCATCAAGAAATAAGAATTTTTTGTAACCTAGTTATAATACTGCTGTCAGATGTACTTTTGCATTATTGATGCAAAATATAAAATATATATACGCTGATCTTTCGAGGCAAACGGAATGGAAAAAGCCCTTTTAGAAGATGTTCCAGGATTACCAATTAACCTTGATGACTCAGATAAAGATTACATTACACTTCAAAGTGTTACAAACTTTCAAAGTTGCCAGAAAAGATTGCTCCTCAATAGAATAATGCAAAGACAATGCATAAGAACATTGTAAACAGCTTTTACTTTGAGATAGTAATGAATTTTAATTGGGAGGGGGGTCACCTTGAAAGTACCTAAATAGACAGGTGGGTCCAGAAAGCGTGCGTTTGCATACAAGGGGAAGTGGGAGTCAAAATTTATGGCAATTTTGCGTATGTACTATGTGGATGATCCCTATCCATATCTTTGTGTAAGAAATTTATGCCTTTGCCAACGGCCAACGGGATTTTTGAAGAATTAAAATATATTTCTAGTAGACAAATAAAGATCACCAAATGCTTTACAATAATAAACTCTTTTTATCTGCATATCCATCTCACATAAAACCTTATGTAAAATCAGCATTTCATTCATTCATCTATTGGCACCTGTGATGTGCTGTAGCCCTCCCCTCCAGTTTTAGCCAAGACTGAGGTTTTAATTAATGTCAAGGTTTCTTTTGTTATTTCACATAAGGACTACAAAAGTCAATTCCTCAGATGTCTCAAATTCTCCTCCAAACCGATCTACATAAAAACAATTGTCATTTACTTTTACAGTTTGTGCTTTGACTGTATTTTAGCAAGCAAAATTATATGGGCAATACAGAAATTGAATGTGATCTCAAATATTTATGTATGCTTTAAGGTTAGAGTGTAGTTACGATATTCTTCACATTGAAAAAGTAATAAGATTAAAAAGCCATAAAGACACATAGCAATCTGTTATAAATCTTCTAGCTTTCTAATGATTGATGAGTAAAACTAGCATTGTTTATTTATGTTACTAAACTGCACCAGAAATATCATCACAAATACTGCATTTTCAAACAAGTATTGATTTTCACATCAACAATCTTCAGATGGATGCTTTTGTTCCATGTGTCTCACTCTGTTGGTGTCTCTTTCACAGGCTCAAACTAAGTAAAATGTCCCTTAATTTTCCAAAAATTACTTCATTCTAATCCACACGGCTCAAGATCATGGTATAAAGAAAAAGCTGTTTACTCATGAGCAAGTACAGAAATATGCTATTACCAAACAATAGTCAGCATGCAAACACAGCAATAATATACTAATCAATGTGTAATTATTCTACGTGGCAACTTTAGCAAGTTTGGCTGTCTTGTAATCTGCTCGTAGTTGAATGAATTGTTGTAAAATGCTTTTATCCAATCCAGCCTAAAAATAATGAGAACATCAATCAGATGGTATTGTACAATGAGGTGAGAAGACCAGTAATATGGACAATTATCAACTTTACTTGCGATTTCTTAGTTATCTATAGAGGTGTGATATAAGAGAGCATGGAAGCGTCAAGGCTTCAAGGTTCCAAATGTCCCCATGCTAAATCGATCATTGGCTCGAACTTCAAGATAAATTTGCTTATCGTTACAATCCACGAATCAAAAATCCTTCTTGCAAGCAGAAAGGATCATTCTTTTCACACTAATAGCAGTCCACAGCATGAAATAAACAATAAATAATTGTCATTGCATAAATAATGCGAAAAATTAACAAATATGACAAATATGGAAAATAAATTATTCTAATTTATATCATTAAATAATACTTACGAATTGTTCACTTGAACATACTTCTTTCAAGTTCTCTGGTCGAACAATGCACAAATCCATAAGTGCATACATCATTGAAAAGAGGCGATTGAGAAGTTGAATGTTCAGTTGCTTCATGGTATGACGATATTCGTTGATGTCAAATAGAGCTGCCATCGCACCTGAGGAATGACCATGAACGCACGAATAAATAAAACATTCTCAATTAAGAAAAAATCAGTAATACAATAATCAGAATAAAAAACTATCATTGAATCAAATAACTGATACACTACGTTAATGGAAGAAATAGTTCAGCGTAGTTGCAAAAAGGTGTTCTGAAGAAATACTACCATCAAAAACTTCTTTAATGTTGGTTAAATATGCAAATATAGCTAACGAGCTAATTAATGCTAACAAAGTGAAAAGAAAAGTTTCATACAGTTCTCCTTAAGTGAAAATAACCTTAGTCTATTGATAAAAACTTTGAAAAACCTCCGGATGCAAGCAGTTCCTTTCCATACTTTCATTTTCTGCTTGAAATTAGCTAGTGTGTCAGATTCCTTAATTTCCTCCGGTAATTCGTCCCATAAATGGTGATGTATGTACTGAATTTTTTCGATTCCATATTTCGCTGTCTTGACATTCAGAAATTGCAAATGATTTTTACTTATCAAATTATGTGTTGGACATCTCTCTCTCTCTCAGTAAATATGTTTGTCATGAATGCTGGATTTAAATTGTTTTTTGCTTTGAAAATTTAAGCCATTAGCAACTGCATATTGTGCTGATGAATGGTCACATATTTTTATTCATAAACATGAAAACAGAACAACTTACCGTTAGTAGTGTAAGCAAATTGACTAAAGTGGTCCAGAAGAACTCTGTGAAATCTCACTCCTAATTCGGTGAATACGACTTCGAGGTTTTTTCCATCCAGTGAATTGCGAATGTTAGGGATGACTCCTTTAATGTAACCGCAAACATGTTTGCACGCCTGTGATTAAGATCATGATTAAACTGATCATTGCATATAGAGACTACTATGAACTGTTTACGATCAATACTCACATTGATTCATGTTTACGAACAGCTATGTAGCATAAAAAGAATGACAAGATGCAATCACAATATATCAACAACATTTAAGACATGTAAATAACAGTATACCGATGTTTGACCAGCAATCACTTGATCATCGGAATCAACTTTGAAATCACTCTTCTTCTGTTCATTCGAAAGTATGTGCTTTATATAGCCAGATATGCAGGACAAAATCCTGCAATTGATGGAAATATTCATTTTTTATGAATAACTTTTAAGAATTGTGATTCAATTTAATGACCTTACGCGATATTTGTAAGTTATTTGGTTTGTTTACTCATGTTGAATTGGATCTCGATTCACATGAGATCATTTGCGAAAATATATTTTTTAAAATTTACGATCAGTGACGTATCAGTAAGTTGATAGCTAGGGGGGCTCTTATTGTGCATGCAGTTTTATAAGAAACTTAGAAGTTTGTCTACCTTGTTATATAAGAAACTGAGAACATAGCTCAGTAAACAATGTGTTTTTAACACTCTCTCTTGTCAGATTTATCTTCTTAGATAACAATTTCTTGATAACCTTTTATGCTTGAAGTAGTCTTCTACCACAAAATAATAACCGCGTAATACCCGCGTAATAACCGCGTAATAACCGCGGTAATAATAACCATTCAGTGGGCCAGCGCTTCTCCTCTGCTACCCCACTGCTCACAGTTGTGAAAATGTTATTTCTCTTTACAATTCATTCCTATTATTGGGTATTACTCAAAAACTAAAAAACCGTGGCGCAGTGCCTCTCCTGCACAAGAATTTTAACAGATTCTCATTAACTATTATCACTAACGCTTGATATTAAACCCACTATTTAAGCTGGGAGTTAACTCCATTTGGCTAGGAATTTCTTACTTAGAAATAGAGGTTAAAACAAAAGAATCACCAAACAGATTTTAATTCCAAATGAAAGATGATTCGTAATTGAAATTGTATCAACACAGCGTGTCTGAAAAAGTTGATTCATTTAACTACAAAATCAACATCGAAAGTTTACTCAATTAAACTTCCCCAAAGTCTCCTTGTCAAAGAATCGGCTTAAAACAGGTTAAATGCGACTCACTTTTCCATTCCTTGATCCAGCTTCGATTCCAGGTCTTCAATTAGCGTCTTTTTCTTCTGTGCACACTCGCTGTACACTGGAGATGAGCTAAGTAATCAAACAGAAAAACAGGCGAAAGAAGCCTCAAATTATTAAATTCAAAAAGAAAAGGAAATGAACAAAGGTTGCTGAATTGACGTCATCAATAGCGCATTGAATACTAAACTGAAGTACGTTATTTAGGTCATAGATGTGATATAGATTTATAAAGAGGGCCTCCTAGGGCACTTGTCTTTGCATCCTCTCAAATATGACATAAAGTAATTTATAAGTGAAACATTAAATGACATCTATTGCTGGGCCTCCTATCACTAAAAATACATGGGTCTCGTGGACCCAGCCAGTCTGCTCCTGACTACAAGGACGAGTTAAGGACAATCATGATGAAGGTAGTAACCATGTTGTGAAAGTGAAAATATCATAATATGGCCTATATATTTATCATTTTGATCAACATGATCATTCCAACTTGTTCTCACTATTTTTATCCTAACCGTTGCAAGGTTTCACATGTGATGAGACACCAGTGGCTAAAGTAGTTTTGACAGATGTTATCTAATGCCAGTTATTGGTTAACAGATTTAGGTAGCGCCCTGAAAAACGGTTCTATCATGTTTCAATAACTGTTACAACAATAAAGCAAAATGAAGTTTTGCCAATTACCCAATTGGGCGCAGAATGAATCCAGTAAAATGCTTTTCCATCAAATGAAAGATTGTGTTGGCCTCGTTTAGGACTTTCAAGAAGAGGAGATCTGGTGGAGACTTCGGATCAGAAAGGGGAAGAACTGAAAACAAACGAAGAAGTATATTTAACATTGCCATGATACTACATTACAATTTGCTGAAAACAATGTTACGTTAAACAAGACAACAGCAAACTAGTATTTTCAAATAATATTATGCTATCAAATGAACTTGATGTAAACGTTGTAACTGAAGAAAATTAGAAAATTTGGAATGTAGAAATTTGATGGGATGTGGTGAACACTAGTGAGAAAGCAAAGGATTGAAAACTGAAGTGGCTAGGGCACGTAATGTGAAAAGAACCAGAAAGTGGGGTGAGCAGCAGTGATGTACCGAGACACCTTCTGTTGGGGGGGGGGGCGTTCTAACCAATTGACCAACAGCTTTGATTGTCTCTCCTGCATCCTCACCTAGATCAGCATCTATTGTCAGAGCAAAATTGAGCAATAATACTCCATTCCTCGTGTCCACAATAGTAGTCTTTTCCTTCCTACGGTAATTTAGCCTAGTCTAGCTTTTTAGCCTTTCTTGAGGCATCATTTACTTTGCGAATACCTCTCCCATTATCTCCAAAACAAGCACATTCCATTCTGTTAGCAGAAAATGAGAGACCATTGGCCACACCATAGCCTGTACTGGGTGATGTTCCAAAGATGATAACTTTAATATGTACTGGTTCGTAATATGCAAATGCTCGTAATATTTTGTTAGTGGCTGAGATCCACTTCCCCTGTGCATGATTTCCATCATTAATAATACCTTGAAGAATTATTTTGACTACATCATTTGCTAATATCATCTTTCTCGATTCATTATACACTCCATTGTACTTCAAGAACGTGGAGTACAGAATAGAAAACAACTTTCGTTATTCTGACTACCCTCCGCATTGCATGGCTATAATTAGACTAACTTATGGACTATGTGGAGCTATATGGCTGCATGGCCGTAATTTGGGGTTACTTGGACTACCTTCAGTTTTGCTTATTTATTAAATTTTTCCCTACTACTTTTCAGTTGCTATTGGTTCATAGAAAGAAGGAAGAAATTTAATACTTTATGACCAAATGGATCTGCAAACTTAAGGTGCACCATATTTCCTGTATTTTGAAAAAACCTTGCTGGCCCAAGCAGCCACAGCTTGAAGCAACGTGGAGCAGAAATTGACAACCCAGTTTCTGAAGAAAACATATAATGTGGTACCTTGCATCACTTCCAACTTTTGAAGAACAGAAAAAGAAGAATCAAGACAGTGAAAAGAAGTAAAGCAAATGCTACGATCGATCGACACCAATTTTTAATTCTCCTGTGCAACTGTGTAAACATGGGTTCCTCGAGGCTGTGGAATCATGGACTGGAATTTTTCAGTAGGATTCCGCCTTAGGAAAAGGCTAAAAGCTACTGCTGTGCTATGAAGGTTGTTTAACTGCACATGAAATTACTTTTCATATCTATAAGCATATGAAATAAACGACATTCATGGTTTTTTGACTGATCACTCCCATTATATTCCATAGCAGAAGGTGGAGAAGCTACCCCATTTTCTGTGTAAATGGTACTGGTGGAAATAAACATTAGAAGCTTGTAGAAGCCATCATTAATTTTTTCGGCTCTTGATTTAATACTGCATAAGTTCATGTAATTCTCATCCAAATTCCCAGACAATTATTTATCCGCTAAAAATGTGGCGTCCCATAAGGTATGCATTCTGAAAATGTAACATTTGGACTGATGTTGGTACTGAGCAGTTAGCCGCCAAGGAAGCAACAAAATCTATCATCTGGCTTCAAAACTTCTTCATTTGATAATTAGGGCCATTAACCAAAAATACAATATCTAATAGTTGGTATCTCAACAGAATTTTAGAATAAAAATAAACCGAAACCACGCTGCAAGAAATGCAAAAATAACTTCAAGGAACGAGTTGATCATCTTCTGAAGGGGATAGTGTGATATATTAATGTATATTAGGATTTCAATTCACGCGTGTGCGGACCTAGGGGGGTGCATGCGATAGACAAGTGCTGTCAGGTAGATAGGCCTATCGACCCTTTAGATGATACTAAGGTATAACAGATAGTATGCTTCGATGTAAATTATAGCCCACAAGACCTCCCTATGCACGACTTCAGAATAGATGTACAAATAAGTCTGATTCGATTTTTAGGGACCGTGTGTTCTGTCAATCATGAAAGTGCCCTGCCCCCTTCCCTGAAGATAACTATTTACGGTTGCTAATACAGCGATAATTTAGGCCAACGACACGTATACTTTAAAATAAAGTTTTTCGGCTCCAGCACAGAACATTTTGTACGATTTAAGTGTTCAACTTTCTTAAAAAAAATTCTTGAGTTCCAATATTTTTATCCCCATTAAAGGAAAGTTGAAATAGCTTCATGTACACCTAAAGTAATGATAAATCTTAGTAAATGGTAATAGATTCGGAAATCAGGAAAGCGCCATGCATGATGATATCACATTTAAGTGAAGAAATATTCTGTGAAATTACCTTGAAGAGTCATATCAATCGCATACTCAAAGTGATCTTCGCCAAGATATTTGAGAAGAATCTGGAATATCTTGTAAACATTTGTTGGTATATCTGATGGATTTGATATCTAAGCAAGAAATACAAGAAAAAGAAGGATTACAACAAGACATTTTAATGCAATTTCATTTACGATGTACAAATCCAACTACAGATTGATAAGCCAGAACTTTCTCAACATGAAAAGTTAGATATCCTGGGACTTCAAATGGTCCTTACGCGTCTATAGCTGATTCATGGATGACAAATTTGACTACTACATGAGTAAGGATGGCGAATATGCCAGCAGAATCGGAGGTCACCTATACCAAAATTTGCAAAAATGATGCTAATCAAGTCTGCCGTCAAAATTTTACAAGTCCAGCGTGTGTTCCATTTTGAAACGGTGTGTCCCATTATTTACATTAGGGATGAACGATGTTCCACACACTTGTTTCAAATTCAGGATCGACAAAGGTAGTGTGCAGGTTGCATACAATAGCGAATATGTAGCACTTAGAAACCAATGTAGATTGTTTCCGTGAAGTAGTAAAATGTCGATTGAAGCCGCTTGGGCAGTCAAGTTATTATGGATGATATTAATGTTGGCAATGTTTACTAACACTTTCCTCAGTTTCGAGAAATCTCAGTCAGTTATATCTTAAAATTATTTGCGTCCCTTAGCATACCTAACTTTTCCTGCCAGAATCATAAATCAAATTAGTTGAAGGAGTTTGTTTTGCATTCAGAAGGTTTCTATTTCTAAACAAAGAATGCTTATTTCAAAAGATTTTTGTTTCTTAGTCAAAAGTACTTATTTCTAAATAATTGATAAGAGAAAGCACATATAAGCGGTTTCCTTTTGAAACAATATAGCTATTTTTCCTTGGCACAAAATTCATCGAAGCGCAAATTAATTTTAAGTATGTTTGAAAGCGTGATGCAAGCACGGAGCTGGAGGAAATATTCTGAAGAGGCAGACTCTGCACTTGCCATCATATTGGGGAAGGACGTTAAAACCCATGTTTGATTATGCAAAACTCTCCATGTCAATAGTTCTATTAGGGGGCAAGCTATAAAAAATTTTTCATCTGGGTGGTCATTGCTCCTTCGTATCCCCTTGCAGAGACATTACTGATTTGTTGTCTAGCTGAATATTGAATAGTTGACATCACGCTGGCTGTTGAATAGTTGAATGGTCCAAGACGATGCTGGGTGCTGAACTTCAAAATGCTACAATATGCTTTTCCTAAAAAGTTCTTAAAAATTATTCACCACTCTTTAAAAGCTGAAAGCCTCCTCTACATATTGATGACAGTCTCTATATTCATATCTGGCGATAACAGGAATATTATTTGACCAAATAAGTAAAAACTGGCACAAAAAGTGAGATTTTGTGTTGATTTAGGGCTCTATCTCAATTGTACGACCTCAACAGATTATTCAGACTTCAAACCTGGACTCTACGTAAACATTTTGTCTATTAATGAACTTTTATGGGTACTTGTGTAATAAAAAGTTAGAAATCGTGGCTTCAGGAGTTATGGGGTCAAATAAAAGATTTTCCTCATCAGAGAGTGAATTTTGGTATTGATGGGCAGTTGTGCAGTATTGTATGTCTTCAAAATGATCTTAAATGGCATGATTTGGGGTCGCTAGACGTATGACCACAAATTAAAAGCCAAAACAGAAAAAAAACTGTCGCACCCTATTTCACCTCATCAGCCCACTGTGCATCGTAGTTCACTCTCGAGACAGAAGTACTTTTTCTCTCACTAGTATTGAAGATACTGCAGATAGCTGCTTTTTCCTCTCAATTGTGAAATATGTTTTACTGGGTTTTATAGATTATTTTTGGTTTTTTTTATTTATTCTGGTACAATTAGCCCTGAAATTAGAGATTTTCTAGAAAATGCCAGAGTAGGCCAAATTTTGCCTTTAAGCCAAATCATTTTTTCGAAGCCAAACACGTTCTGAAAAAGGGAAATTTCTGACTTTTGGCTTAGAAAAAGCCAAGTTGAGAACACTGACCGGGTTCCCGTTGCAGATATCTAACTGTCAAGTCAGGCTCCACACAGAAATCCTGCCTGAGACTTTATCACAGCATCATTTATCAAGAATTAATGCAAATGACTGGTGCATGCTAGAACCAGCCGATCCCCACTCTTATTTTGGCAAAGTTTCATATCATGATCAAAACTTCAAAAATTCATTGTCGCAACGTAAATCAATGCGGTCTCATAGAAAGTTAAGTGCTTATTTATTTGAAATGTTACCATTGTACAGCAATAATCTCTTTCGCTGGTGGTAAACAGATTAAAATTGTATCTTACGGAGAAGAGAGTGTGGCATCTCAAATGATTAAAGGGGCTCCGCCCAATTTTTCTCGATTCACGTGAATAGCATGAGTACTTTATTTGGCAGCTTCGCCACTGAAAATTATTTTGCTTTTCAGAATGCATAAAAAGAAAAAAATTCACCATAACTGAACATCCTCTGCAGAAAACAGTTCTGTTTCCATAAAACTTACATGTCAAGAAAATACCCCCTTAAATCCATCAATAATGGAGGCAAAACAGCCCCATCACAGACAAATTCTTGTTTCATAATTTGAACAGCAATTGAATGTAATTCACAACCATTATCAACAAAAGCACTATCAGCATTACCCTGACAACGGTGGCACACCATCATCAATTTCAAAAGTTAAATACTAACTATAATATCTGATCAACGCCTTGAATAATACGAATCTGAATGCCAAATACACTTGCTCTAAAATATACTACTAATTTATGATAATTTATGGTGACTAAATATGGATTTAAATGCTAGCCAATATGAGCGTTTTATTAACAAACAACATACAGCATGTACTTATTGTAAATGCATTAAATGAATTACAAAATGAAAGTTGCAGCATTTCAAGAAACAAACGCGATTTGGAAATCTGCATTGAAGATGCTCAAGTTAGAGTGAGACCTACCAATAAAAAAGAATTGAAGGAAAAAACATTCATTTATAGCTCCAAGAGTAGATTAAATACCATGGGTTGAGACGAGGGGCAAATTTGGAGACGAACCTGAAAATACTATCATCGCCAATTTTTAATTGAAAATGATCGTTAACTTTTCATACCAATTCACATCTTCGGATTGACGTCTTATTTTCCTGTAAAAGGTTCACGGCCACATCTTGAGACAATAAACTAATGCTTAGTCCTTGCTGAGATCGGCCTGGCATTTTTCTTTGCAATTCTTGAAGAGGGGCCGGCATCTCTGGCATTAAGCCTTCAGGTATTATCCTAAAGAACACAAGTGCCAGTTTTGCTAAGTGTAAGAGCATGACACTTAACAAGCAAAAAAGAATAACATATTTCTTCACTAACAAAAGAGAAGAATCAAAGTGAGCTTTCTCTAATATAAATATATACCGCATTTTTCTGACTATAAGGCACACATAAAATCCTTATATTTGTTAAAAAATTGGCGATGCGCTTTATATTCCAGTGCGCCTTATGTATGAACAGTGTATTGTGACTGTTCGATAATGTTCTGACCTTTTTCACCATCACTGCTATTCAAAAGGGGCGCTTATCGCTGATATAAGTTTATTCTCTTCGCTTCCTGCGTAAGCGACTCCACTTGATTATCGAAGCATGATCGCTGCAGGTTTTAAATCTCATGGATTCATCCTTCTATGCTGTCTAAATAATAGTAATCAATAGTAATCTAAACAATCAACAACAACTTAATGATTTGAATAAATTCTATCCTATAAGACTACTTTATTTTGCTCTATATGCGCCCTATAATACGGTGCGTCTTATATATCAAAAAAGATCCGTTCACTGATACTTCGTCTTATAATCCGGTACGCCGTATAGTCCGAAAAATACGGTACTTAATTCAGGAGGAAATACACTTTAGCCTCCACAGCTCAAAAAAAGGGATTCGAAAAATGAGATATACTTTAAATAAATATACCTCTTAGTCTCTGTTTTTTCTTTCCGCTGATGTCCAATAGTTGCGTAGAATTTATCAAGAATTCCTTTGGAACGAGCATCAAGGAACTCCAGTTCATCGCTTTGAACATGAAAATGACAATTAACATCTCAAAACAAACAGTTTACAATATTTAGACGTTCCTACGCATTCTGCATTCACACGTGTGTAGCTGCTCACTTTACGGTACGTGCACTTTCATGTTACAACATAGCGTACAAAAAGACCAGGAATAGCTAGCTTATACCCATTGGTACAATCTCTCCAACAAATCTATGAAAAAGGAGTCTAGGACCGAGTGATTGATTGCGCCATAATTTATGATGGCATCACTTTCCCACAGAATACAATAGCAACGACAAAAACTTAGCAACAACGTCACATGTGTGGATGATTGCATTTGGCAAGGACATTAAAACAGAAAATCAAAACAGAATGTTGAAAACATAAATTAAAACCAAACGATACATTAAATTAGGCAAGGTAGAGCAATGCTACGCGGAACACTAGCGGTTTGTTCACTTGGGTTGACAGTCAGAAGGAAGTATCAATACTTATTCTCAGAAATGAAAAATCTTTCGTTAAATGTGAATTGCACCAACAAAAAATTAAGAGCTGATACCAAATCTATCTATTTGATGCACTTTGAAGCATTGATGGAGGAGTCAACAGAAACCTCCCAATGAGAGGCTAGCATTCGCCGATGAGAGACTGCAGACACCTTGCTACTCCTCTATCAAAACTCTTGTTGATAGATAAGCAAACGCTAGTTCAGAGTCTGGCTTTTTAAATCAACAAGGAATAATGACATAATACTTTCCAAGGATTTGAGATGCAAACAAGTTTCCTTTTCATCCAGAGAGCAAGTTTTTAATATGAAAAGATCAATGCACTAAAATTCACTAATAAAGGAATTACACGAATTCCTTCGCAGAGAAAATGGTTGCTAAGAAACACTTACTCAATGTAAGAAGATAAATATTTTGCAAATGCATTTTTCTTTAGCCGATCTAAAAATGTTGAGTCTGAGCCCAGCTTAAATTCTGATAATTTCTTAATGACATCTTTCGCCCTGTAAAAACGAAAATTGCATAGCTCGTTATTATATTGACAACTAGGATAGCACATTAAGAACGAAGTATTGAGTAGAATTGTAAAAGAAACAAAATTGCTTGGAAGTTTCTTTCCAAAATGATTTATACATTCGAAGATGAATAATATAAAGCGATATTTCAATCCGAATTTGCTCAAAGAATGAATGAAACAGTATAAATTTTACTTTTTATACAGCTCAGCAAATGTTTCTAAATAATTTTCGATATCATCTTCCTTTTTGTTGAGCTTGATATAGACGTAACCCTGCAAATCAAAAATCAAAAGCATAGTAGTGGAAATTACTTGAAGCGCTTCATAATTGGTGCAAATTCAATTTTCCATAGAAAAATTTCCAAATACTCCTTTATTCCCAACAATCTTTTTTGAATGTTCCCTAAAAAGAAATGCCGAATTGCTCCCCAGAATCCACTCTGATCCCTCGTTCCCTTTAAATATTTGTTTATGTTCCAATGTTCCCAGGTGGGGTGAGTGGCCAAGCGACCCCAGCCAGTTCCATTAGCTTAGCTAAAGTCAAGCATGGCTGTGTACGGTCAGAAACTAGATGGGCGACCTTCCAGATGAACGACCAAAACAGCTCACTCCGCCGTCCTTCGGAAGGGACGTGAAAGTAGGGGTCCCACGCCTGGATGTCGCATGCATAGTAGGCCTAAATTAGCTGAAAAAGCTAGGCATAACAGCCTACTCAAAATAAAGTAAACAACAACAACATCCCATAAATAACAACGGCAAGTTCCCTTGTACCCCATAACCCTTAGGAGGCCCTCAATACTGTAACAAAATGGCTCGTTGCTGACATTCATTTGACTTAGATCTCGTTTTTCAAAATTTGAAACTACGATAAAAAAATTCAAATCATCAGACTATTTCTCAAAAGCTCAACATCAATTTTCATTCTAAAAGTATAAATTAACCATACTAAAGAGATAAATAAACATGATGTCATATACACGCTTGCTATAAGGAAAAATTTATAAGAAAATGACGCTCAAATGGCTAAAATCTTAAGAAAATCTTAAGAAAATCACGAGGCTCAATTTCCAAAATTGACTGTTTCTACTGGCCAAAAATCGATATTTCGTTATTATTGCATTCAAAACGTTAAAGATGGAAGTCAAATTCGAGCATACAAGATTAATAGTGAGAGTGTAAACCATTCTAGCCCGTGTATATTTCAGTAAAAGTTAAGAAAAATTTAAGAAAATCTCTGGCTCAATTTCGGAAAAAGTTAAGGAAATCAAGGGTCAGGCAAAATGACGGGTTTCCTATAAAAAAACGCATGTATAACGTCCCTGGGAAATATAAAAGAAAGACAATGCACAAAGACTATGCTTGAACACCAATGAACAGACAATGACAACCACGCCACATAAGCACATGAAAAACATCGTAAAAAATGCATAGAATTAATTAGTAATTAACATGAAAATAAAATATAAAATTAATACTAATTAACATGGCACACGAAGGTTTTCACGTAAAAAAGTCGTAGTTACCAGCTGCAGAGCTGGCAGGCTTAAAAATGTTCACAAGCAACGACAACAATGCTACACACCAATATTATTGGTTTTTTCGTTTTACGGACTAGATAAATGCAGCTACATCAGTTTGGTCAATGCCTAGTCTAAGTGTGAAGTACGGGGATCTGGGATCTGGAAGTCTGGGATCTGGGACCTAATGAATTACATTTATTGTTTTACTTTAGCTTTGAACATGCTTCTTGCTAAAACTCACGTACGATAACATATCTAATCACGATCTATGAAGTTGTCTTTTGTACATATTTATCATAAGTTTGTATATATTTCACAACATCGTTTTCTGTTATTCACACTAAGTGTCAAAATTGCCTTCAAAGGGAAGACATACTGTGAGTCTTTTCAGCATTTAATGTACTACTAGTGCAATAGCGAAGTAAAAAACTTCCTTTTTCATTTAGTAATCTCTTCTGGCATCAGAATGAGATTTCATTTCACCACCCTTTGTTTGGAAAGCTTTGGTATTAAGAGAATAGCAAGGTGAATTCGATAAAGTGTGAGTGTAAAGCAAAGCATCTCAGTTTCCATTAGCGGATTCGCTGTAAACAGGACACTAGCAATAAAGCTCCATACATACTTGTACTTTCTTCTCAAATACAGTTTGTACAAACTGGCTCATAATCATCTCGGCATTGTTTTCAAAAACTTTTATGATTATGTCCTGAATAGTCTTGCAAGCAGGTATGATATTTTCAAAGACATCTTCGCGCGGAAAGTTCCCCTGGAGCATGATGAGACAAATACGACATTAGTTTACACCAAAAACTCAAAAAACAAAGCTAAAGTGAAGGTCAGCGGTGTCATATTTAAGCCTTCCACGCAGCCAACAAACATTCCAAGCAACAATCATTTCTACTATGTTGCCTTCCGGTAGCAGCTACCAAATTAATGCAAGTAAAACATAACGCTTTCAGTCCGGCATGACTTGAGAAACATAGCGGCCTAAATCTAAAACACCAATAAATGCGAAACAAGCATTTACAGATTAGAAACTTTTCTCAAACTGCAATCATTCAAACCGTATTTGTAGCTAAAAATCACACAACAATCAAGTTGTGGCAAACAAAAATTGCCAAGGAGAGAGTTGTGTGAAGTCATAATCTGGATTTAGACACTAGGTACCTAAAGAATATATCTGTTAAAATGGTAGCTACTATTTTCAAAATGTTTTAATTCAGCTACAAAAATGTGCTTAGTATATTTGAAATGATATTCGCTCTCTAGAATCTAAAAATATAATCAGCTGAGCACACATGACGTATGGAAAATGTATACGCTTGCCAAATGAAAACAAACATCAATTTACTGTCACCTAAAATAGTTGAGAACGCTCAAAAAAGGGATGGTTTACTTGACTCCTCACTGCAATTGTATCATTTGTATTGGATGTCTCATAAATTAACCTTTTCAGCATGGCTACATCATGAAGTGACTCCCCACAAAATAACAAAGATAAATGCGAAGGGGCGAACAATATTAAAAGCCTAATTTGTACGTTAAAAAACTATAATAAAGTATTCAAATATCACAAAGTGTTCATAAAAAATGACATGACAAGAAATGTTTTCATGCATCTACAGTATGTACTTACAGCTAACGTCATGTCAATAAGGCCTTCATAGCACTTTTGGTATTGCTACAAAAAAGTTAAAAATACTACTGCATTGAAATAAATATTTGACCAACATCAAACGAACAAGAAACAACAAATTATATCAACAAATAGAGCTCTAAGACGCTACCAAATAGAAATCTCAGTAACTGAAAGGAAGCTCAATAAATGTCATACTTTTGAGTTACGGATTAAACATGCACACACAAGTATCAATGAGGTCAGAAGTGTCATACACGTTCTACCATAATTATGATCATTTCATGGTAAGGAAATTGACTCCAACAAATAAAGGCACATACCTTAAATGGAAGCAATGCATTTGCACATTTTGCCATATTTTCAATTTCACCCCTGTTATATGCTCGCTTAAACTCTTCCAGAAGCTCTTCCTCTATTTTGCAATATTTTGCTACATGAGAAGAATGAAAAGCTACATACATAAAACAAAGATCCCTTACTCTGGAGATCACATGATTGGTAAATGAAATTGACTGCTATGTGCATGGGTAGGGAACAACTAACAATGTCCTCTGCATTTGCCAATTTTCAGCTTCAAATAAACAAAAAACTTTAATCTGAATTAATATAGCAGATTCTTGTTAAACTTTTCCATCTCCAACAAAATATCCTTGTAATCCCTACTGACTTAATAAGAATGTGCAATTCAGACAAAGATTTTGCTTGGACCTTCCTTGAATCTGTAACAAATTATTGAAAAATTCTTCCATTCTCTTCATTGAAGTTGGAAATAAATTCTTGAGTATGAGTTACATGAGCAGATAAAATTTGTAGGATGATTTTCATGTAATGGCACAATGAATCAAGTTGAAATAATGCCTAGGAAATTGTGAGAGTAGCATCCATTGCTGACTGATGTTCTAATGCTCAGAAAACTCTTACCTGTAATATGATGCTTAACTTCAGTAAATCTGGAAAAAGATGTTAATCATTTTAGAAAGAGTCATACCTCATGTGGTGCACCCAAATGTAAAATAAAATTATTCTGCTATTATGATACAATCACTTATTCAATTTTTGAAACATATAGTCAACTCATAAAGTTAATGCTTTCATTCAGCCATTTGTTGTATGATGCTAAAAGTGTTGCTTGGCTGCAAATGATTACTTCATCCTCAGCATATGCAATATGTATGTGCAATGCAATCAAGCTGGTGATTGAGGTAGAGCAACAATTGCCTAACCATAAAAAATTCAGCTCAGAAGAATGAGGAACTGCATTGAGCCCTAGAACTACAACTGACTAATCAAGCCAGGAGGGGTATCTAGTCATAAAACATTTGAGAGCAACAAATAAAGTATTCCTAGCACACCAAGGCTGTTTTTCTGGTCACTAAAAATCGTTAGCCTAAATTTAGAAGTTCAACTATTACATTATATCAATCTTGCAGCAAGGCTCCTATTGAGGTGCAGGTAGAAGGAAGGAAATGTAATAGCCAAATGGGAATACACAACATTCTTAAATGATAAAATGCATTTAGCATCCTTCTAATAGTCTAAGAAAGGGGAATATTGTATATATCCATTCAATGTGAACAGAATTACTTCAAAGGAATGATAATTTACTGTGCACTCAAAGTATAGGAAGCATTGTCAATCTAATCAATGGAGGCCATTCAACAATGTGGAAAGTACAGAAAGTGAATTTCAATTGTTCCACTGCACACTAATAACTATGTTTAAACCACTTTATACAAAGCTACTTACTTTTCTGTCTGAAGTTCTTGTGCCACCATAAACAACTGGCAAATTATAGAAGCAGCCTCATGAAGCTATCAAAATAGAAGGAAACATGTAGTGTGTGTTCAAGTTTAATAATGGTTATGTTACTCATGGATTAAGGTGTATGCTGCTCCTGTTGCTCATAGATTAACACCAACAGTTTAAATCACTCTAGGATGAAGTAACTCTAGAATTATAATATCTCTCTTTTTCCACCAACTTTTTGCAAGACAGAAGTTGTTGTTGCACTGACATCATCATGTTAAAAAACACTGAATCACTACCTTTGACTACATAAGTTGGAAATTTAATACCCATTTCTGTGAGCTAAAAGCAGGCCAGTGGTATTGTAAAAGCAAAAATACATCAAAACAGAACTGCAAATATGTTTTTGATTCTAAATAGTCTGTTGGTAATACAGAACTTTACCACAGCACGAAAAAGTGGCAACATTATTTTGACATACTGAAAAGCTTTTTTTGTCTGACACTCATCAGAGTATGAAAACGTCAGATAATGATCAAAAGGTAAACCGAAATATATATCCAGATGTGGTTAATGTGTTAGAATACGTCTAATTAGCCTCTAGTGTGACCAATTAGGACCTATTAACATAGTTTACTTAAAGAGTCCCAATGAGAAAACAAACTCTTTTTGTCTACACAAGACTAGGTTTTGAGTCTTGATGTAAACAGATTCCAAAACACTTAAATGAAAAGACGATCTTGCTTGCCCAATGATCCAAAAATATATGTTTTGGCACAGTATGTCAGTATGTCAGTACTATAAAAAAAGCTTTCAGTATGTCAAAATAGTGTTGCCGCTTTTTCGTGCTGAGGTAAAATAAGGTTTATATTACTCATGGATTATGGTGTATGTTCCTGTTGCTCATAGACTAACACCAACAGTTTAAATCACTCTAGGATGAAGTAACTCTAGAATTATAATATCTCTCTTTTTCCACCATCTTATTTCTGAAATTCAAAGGAGAAGTATTCTAAATCAATGTGTCATCAACTCATATGACTTGTATTATCAAACTTATATGGTAGCATAATAACATTGCTTTCAAACAATACCTGATTGGGATCATTGAAAATAGGAGAAATTGTATCTGGAGAGTTAAATTCTTCAAAATATTTCATGACTTGCTGAGCTTCCTTGATTCTCTGTCTTGGTGTGCTGATGTTCTCTAGTTGATCACCTAGGTGGACAACTTTTGTGGCAACATTGTTGATTCTGTCATCTAAATCATAGAACTTTTGCACAGATTTCTGAAACAAAATTAGCACAGTCAGGCTACACAGTATCTGACTAGCAAAACCATCTCAAATAGGAATGTTGCCATAGTCTGATTACTTCCAATGTGTAGGATGATATAGGCCATTAAAAAGAAAGAGAAACTTAAAAGTGTTTGCAAAACAGACTCATGAATCAAAATTCACTTTCAGACATTGGCTGGTGGCAAACACTGATTTATTATAGATAATCTTTTGAGTTCTAGCAATTCTGAAATCAACAAAACAGTGCACCTGAAAATCACTTTCTACCAACTGAGCATTCTTCTTATGCTTTTTCTCCTCCTCAGCACATTCTTTTTCAAGGAAGGACATTCTTGCTTCTGTTTCCTTCATGAGGCTTTGAAGCGACTTAATTGTATCTTCAAAACCATTCTTTAGCTTGACAGGGTCAAATGCATCAGATCCACCTTTTGAGCCCCCTCCATCAACTCTAGCAGCTACCCGCTCAATAAAGTTAACTGCATTGAATGGCTCCTAAAAGAAGGCATATTCCATATACACTCATGGAATTTTACCACAATAATACTTAGAGAAAAAGCTAAGAAAAAGACTAGTTTAAAGGTATGGAAAAGGCCTTGGGATATGCTTAGAGTAGCAAAGTGGGACATGCCCCCTTTGAGGGGCATGATGCAATACTAGGGGGCATATATGGCCCCAGGGCCAGGTTGGAAAGCTTGTTCACTGAGTGGAAAATTTCACTTTTAAGATTTCTTGGTGCATGGCTGAGGTAAAGTCCTGGAATTTTTTGAGCAGATCTGTCTTTGCAATATTTGTAAACAATCTAAAGTTTTTAACTGTTCACCTCATCAACAGCACAGCTGAAAACCATTAGATGAATAGTGCATACCCAACAATGAAATGCCTGCAAGCCAGTGAATGGGCAAGATATTGCAGGTGCACAATAAAGTTTCCAGTCTGGCCACAGGGAAAAGGTGTACTTAAACAATCTTTTTGGATAATGATCTTATTTAAAGTGAGTAGGGGGAGGAGCACAAAATATTTTCTCTTCCTATTGGAGGGTTTTGCAAAACAAAATTGAGAAGCACTGGGCTAGGGCTACTATGAGCTTTGCCTATATATGCTAACAATCAGTAAGCGATTTAGTAAAGCACTTTTGTGTTTGTGCAGCATACCACAAATTATTTTGCACCTGAACAAGTCTGACGATTGCTTTCATAATATGCATACATTATGGTGAAACTCTTTCACTCGAACTCTTCGACTGTGATTCTTGACATCCGCGCAGCTTACGTGGAATGTGCCATTAGTGCAGTCCACGTAAGCTGTGCCTAGGTACATAGAATGCACCATGGCAGCATGTCAAATTCTTGCTTCATGTCTAATGAACAATTTGAGGGGCTGAAAAGTTAGTTTTTGCTTTTCAGGTGGTATGTACGATGCCGTTCAGCTTTTACGAAGCGCAGAGTTTACACTTTTACTGGACTTTATTGTGAATCAAAAAGAAAATAGGAGTGCGGCTGCAATAAAAATGATCACCTAGAAAGTCAGTATTGATAAGAAAGCTTACGTCAAATTCGTCTGCAGTAAACATCTTGAGAGCCAACACCAATTCCTTTATGATCTCACGTATCCTGCTAACTCGACGTCCTCCATGACTTCCAATTGCCTTTCCTTGTTTTCTAACTTGTCCTCTCCCTGAAAATGAGACCAGAAGTATAGGACTACCATAGAAATTGAAGCCCTTGCTATGAGGACTACGTTGTGGCTTGGAGGCTTCATTCAAAATTGTAAGAAAGAACTCTTTTCGGTTGTCCAAATCACAGAATACCAAGAACTGACGTGATACTCGTACTAAATTGTATTTATGGTAGGCAATTTTGTAAATGATCTTACTTTGAGCCATTCCCTGATAGGTGTGACACAAGGAACTTTCCGATAGGTGAGCTGAGTCTTCCAACGGAGGACTGTAGCCCCTAGCCTCCCCCTAGCGACACCCCTACCCCTTGAGATAATCAAAAGTCTGCACCAATGCATAACCTTGTGGCAAAAATAACACAAGACTAGTTTTCTTGCTCTTAAATTTGTAAACAAGAATGCCATGCAGGGGCAGCTCCAAGAGGGAAACCGAGGGACCATGCTCCCTCAGAGGGTAATGAATTGCCACTATGAGTTAGTCCCCATTCATCACCTTTTACCAATCCTGTCTTTTGAGTCACAATGCTCCTGGGTGAGACGCACTGGTACTTTTCCAAGCGCTCAGTAACTTCAGCAAAGGCATAAATTACTGTAAATGCGTATTACCTGTTACCTAGGCAGTAACATAGGTATAAACAGGGACGTAGGAAGCATTAAAAAAGTGGGGAACAATGCATTCAGGGGCACCCTTACTAGCAAAGAAGGGCTCTGTCTAAACTGAAACGGGACACTTTACATACGAATTTGTGACAAAATAGGGCGGCACTTGCCCCCTGTACCTCCCGGTATCTACTCCATGGATATAAAAGTTTACAGATTGTGTAGTGATTAAGTGTGGCCTAGTGCACGGCTTTAGCTGACATTTGAGTGGACAATTATAATCACAAACCACTAACAATTGCACATGTATTATTTGAACAATTCAGGTGAATGAGAACTAAGCTGGAAGCAAGTCTCTATCTTTTGAGAATACTACAATTGTCGCTAAAATCGTAATCACAACTGAAAAATTGACATTGGTGAACATTAAAATCTCAGTAATATCATTTTCAACGCTACATTCGCTTTGCAAACCCCCATTCCATCATTTCACGTTACGTCTCTGAAGTATCTGATTGGTAACCAGTCCTTTTCATAGCAAGTAAAATGCATTCAAGAATTTAAGGCTGGTTTCCATATAATCGTAAGCACGTTTCCATATAATCGGAAGGTGCCTGCGATGTATCGCAGATGTCTTAAATAAAAGTCTTCTTATTTAGGTCAATGCGTCTGCCTTACAACCGGTAGGTCGTGGGTTCGAGACCCAGCCGAGTCATACCAAAGACTTGAAAAATGGTACTCATTACCCAAGTTAAACTTGCGGAGCTACCAGTGGACCAGCCCCCCGCTGTAGCTTTCACTGCATTCGCAGACTCGTGGCCTAGGGCTATAGAAACGGAGTTAGGGAAAGACTGACTTTTTTTGACTTGCGTGTAAACATTACGTAAACGTATTGTGATGAAGTTTTCTGACATTGGATGATTCATGTCACGTGGAATACAAAAACAATAGGTCATCGCTGGTGCATCGCAGATGAGTGTTTCCATATACTCTAAAGCGATCTGCGATGCCAGGAAAGCATCGTAGCGATCGGAAAAGTGGTTCTACTACATGGTTCTACTTTTCCGATGCATCGCAGACGTCGAAGTAAGAGTTATTCCATTAAAAAATATCTGCCTGCGAACCATCGGCAATGCATCACAGGCACCTTCCGATTATATGGAAACATGCTTACGATTATATTGAAGTCAACCCTTAACACGATCAGATGACAACGAAAAATTGTTTTAGGCCAGAATTAATACTACGGCTTTCATTTGTACAAATCACTTTTGATACAGAAGCAACAAAATATATGCCTTTTGGGACAAGAGCGCTAGGTGTCATGTGTCACGTCCATGAACAACTTGTTTTCTCGTTGCTGCCGCACACATTCTATCGGCAAGTTTACGCCTGCCGTGCTATTACCTGATATTCGTATTGCTCTTTTTCACAACAGAAAAAGCTGTCTGTACATCGGCTGCTATGCAGTAAAATTGTATTCATCATAGCTTCATTCTGGCATGAGGAATGAAAATAACCATATTATTTAGCTTATTGTAACGTAATATCCTTGAGAATATCCAATCGTTTTTGCTGCTATTTTATCTGAATACAATAATGCAGAAAATACTTCATGATAAGGTTCTGTCTCTTGGACACGCTTATCTGACTCTCTTGTCATGCAAATCTGTCCTTCACAGCTTCGTGCAAACAATACGCATTGCTGTTTGACATTCATTACACCGCGATGAATACTTGGGTTTATATTTGTTAAGTCTGAGTTACCATAGTTCAGATTTCATGGTCTTGACTAATCTTGAAATACGCTTTATCGCTGTGGCAGAGCCTAGAGCAAGATTTTTAGAAACGAAACTCATCTCTAAGGCGACAAAAGAGCAACCGTTGGAAGTAAGTGCTAATGGTTGAGGTATTTCGAGAACAGTGACACCGATGTAGGGAAGTAATCTACGAGCGAACAGGCCGATTTCTAGCCGCCTAACTTACATTTGAATAGAGATCAAGTTTCAATTAGAATGCAAGGAAAGAGAAGCCATCGATCCTACCAGTAACTGACGCATTATGTCTCATCCATGTACGTATAGAAACCAATTTATATGTCATTAGGCCGAGTTTCGACTCACTGAGCCGTATAATGCACATTCATATCATTGCCATACTTTTCTTCCTTTGAGGAATGTTTTCCCAACATGATATATCTGCAGTTAGTGTAAAAAATGTATATTTTCGAATCAAAGAATACTTCCGGAATTAGAGTTAGTATGTAACCTGCTAGACTTTGCTGTACTAATTGTAAAATGTACCATGCCACTTCACTGAGGATTTGTTCACCGGATTTTATGACCAATTACAGCACGTTTGTAACCAGTAACTGTGCATTTGTGATTATCAACGAGCAAATTTTTTCATCATCGTAATGATGAGGAATTGTTAGGCTGTTTGTGAACGCAGGATGCAGGCGTTTTTTAAAAGTTGACCAGAAGATGTAAGAACCATTTTAGTGCAAAGTGGCTGACCCCCCTTAAAAAATCTCAGATAAGGGGTTCAGTCGTTTTTATTTCTGGGCGCCGGGGCGGATTAGAATTTAGAAACTGCTCCAGAAGCTTTGTACCCCTTCTATTTATGTGGAAAATTTTTCATACCCTATTGAGAACTAAGTACAGGATTTTATACCACATTGCTTGAACTGTTTCCAGAAAATTTCAACCCCACCAATTTTCCTGCGAAAAGTATTCAAATTATTCCCAATTGCAGCCCATAGGGTCAGGGACGTAACTTTTTTGTCTGTAACTTGTTTTAGTAACACTAGTTGACAAATGGGTCCAATGGGTACTGGGTCCAGTAAGTTGCCCTTCAGAAATGCATTGTGGTACTATTTTTTGCCCTGCGAAATGGCAAATTTTCAAGGTTGGGAGTATAAATCACCCCCATAACCCTCATAAGTCTCCTCCCTGCATAGGGCGGCCCATAGGACTGACCCATAGGGTGGTGCTAGAGTAATTTATACCTGGTGCAGATATGAAACTTCTCGCATGCTGTACTACATAGGAATTAGGAGGGAACTAAAAGTTTGACTTTTAAAAGTGGGCCCTGTAACCTCATCAATAGCTTTATTAGTTGGAAAACAAAGTATATGAAGCCCCTAAGCCCAATGACCCTAACCCCCTATAAGTTATTCTTCCTTGGCTAATAATACTCTGTTCCTAGCGATTCTCCTGCTCTCAAGAAGATGAAGCTATTTCGGCATGAACTGTTATTTTGACATACAATTTTCACTTTGTATGAATTACTTGCATGACCAATTTTCTATACACATGAACTTTGAAGCCAGTTGGAAGGCATTCATTAGCAAACAAAAAGGTTGTCGTTACGTTTCTTCCTCTTGTTTGTAGAATGATTCATACAACTCCCTTTTTATAGCGTATTAGAAATTCCTTGGATGTAAACATGAGAAATGGGGTCTCTTATTTTCTTATGCCCAGGTGATCAAGTTCACTTTTGTACAACTAAGGGTTGTTTATGATGCAGACCCAGCCCATGCATGGGTAAAGCTAAAGACAATTGTTGGTGAGGTGCATAACCTCAATTTGTCCACAAACAGACTTCTTTCGAACTCAATTTGCCCACAAATAGGACATTCCTTGAGCTTTATCATCAATACAACGTTGACGAGCATTGGAGGGTGGCACACCAATCACCCCCAACGGCTACGCACCTGAACCCATGGATGGGCGCTACTAGTCTTTTCCTGACGTTTCTCTGTTGAAGATATCTTCTATACCGCACGATTAAACTACACCTTTTCTACAAGGAAATTTCTTCACCCCGGTACTGAAGTGTCCTTGGTTTTTCACAATTCACTATGAAAACTTTCTTTGAAGACTTTTTAGCAAAATCATTGAGTTCCCCTGCACTGCACATGGGCATGAAAAGAGAGTGAAAGGAACGCCATATACACCATAAAAGTTTTTAATTTTTTCAATAACATAGGACAAATTGTTCAAGAAAAGCTAGCACAAAATATATTACATTTTATATATAGAAATGTAGAGTTTTAAGTACATAAACCTAGGGACGCAGGAATGACAGTGGGACATAGGGGACCACCAAAAGCAAAAGGGCATCGACTACCATAACTAGCCAGGAAAACGAGAGCTTCGGAGGCACATCTTTGGGAAATCAGGGGCTATAACTCTCGCAATTATATAAGTAATTGTATTTTCCCATTAAATGTTGCTTATTTGTAGCTTAATTGATCTCCGTTGTATCATATCAACATTTAAAAAGCAGACTCTGTCCCTCCTCTCCAGTGCCCCTGCCTATCGATAAACTTTTTAAACAGTCGAGCACTACTTTATTGTTTTAAAATGTGTATGCAATGAGATAACTCGTCTTAACATTTTGTATTCTCCATAAAGTTTATTAAAATGACGTTTTTTGATGATTCTGGTCATTCATTCGAAATGAATTACCAATGTAATTAGTGAAGTCACAGCGACAGTCGTGGAGTTTGCCACCTGTCGCTACAAAACAATCAGTAGAAAAGTTTTAGTTTCCATGTGTGCACAGCCAGCCGAGTTGCTTTTATTCTGAAAGGCGAACGGTTTTTAGGCTATTAGCTGGGAAGCTCTCGAGATAGGTAATAGCTATTATGTTTGAGTGGAACTAAGTTAATATTTATTCAGCAATATATTTCATTCTGTATATTGACCCTTAATGGCCACCTGCAGTCGACTACAGAGTTAGCTGCAAAAAATTGCCATGTGAATTAGTGGACAAGAGGCTTTGTAAATAGGTAGATTAAAATAGAATTTTATACGATATATTTTACTTTAGTTCATTCTACGTTTTACTGAAGCTTGTTTATTATAAGGAATGTTATGACCTACAAAATCATACACAAACTTTGCCCAAATAGCTTCCTAGAAAAGTATAAACCAAAGTCTAGTTTCTCATCCTACAATACAAGAAATAGCCAAAATCTCCAAATCCCTAAACATAGGAGTGAGCGCTATAAAAGCTTTTATTACTCAGCTCTTAAGGAATGGAATAACACGCCTAGAGATATACGTGAGTTGCCAACAAAAAATACTTTCAAAAGGCAACTGAAATTGGATATGAAGAGCAAGACATAACTAAACACAACTCCCTGGAAGAGTAGCTCCACGCTAAATAGGTTTTGTTTTTATTGTTCAGTTTTAATAGCTACTTTTCGCGTAGATTGTTTTTGCATTTCTAAAATTATGCTGAAGGGATTTGTTTATAAAACTTGAATATAAATATGAATGTATTAAGTTATTAGTTTGTTGCAGTAAATAGATAGTATACAGTAAGATCCCGAATATAAGCCCCCGCGGGGAGCCTTATATTTGGAGGAATAATTGGGTTAATTTAGAAGAGAGATATTTTTGGGGCCCGAATACAAGCCTTCCAAATATATGCCTCCTCCAGGCTTACTTAAGTATTCTTCCAAATACAAGCCTCCCCGAATATAGCCCAGGGCTTACATTTGGGATTCTATGTGTATAGGTAAGATAATGAATGAACATGGTATACACAGAGCCTCTGTATTTACTTAAGCCCACAAGAAAATGCATACGAACCTCTTTAAGCCCAGAATTTACATTCCGGATTGTACGGTACACGTTTGTTTTACAAGAAAACCAATATTTTGCTTGAGTCTCAATCTTCTTAACTTTTCCCGAAATTCAGCCTGAGATTTTCTTAAATTGTTCTTACCTTTTACTGAAATAAACTGTCTACAATGGTTTAAACTGTCGTTAATAATATTGAATACTTGAATTTGAATTCCATCTTCAACATTTTGAATGCAATGACAGCGAAATACTAATTTTTGGCCTATAAAAACACTTAATGTTGGAAATTGAGCCTCGTGATTTTCTTACGATTTTCTTAAGATTTTGACGATTTAAGCCTCATTTTCTTATAAAAAAAACGTGTAGTTGTTAACAGAAGCTGGGTGAGTTAGAATGGCTACCTTTCAGAAACTGTACAAGATTGAAGATGTATTGTAGGTGGAAAAAGAAGAGACGCTTATTATAGCGATATGAAAGCATTTCTAACTACATTGGTAAACATTATAAATCTAGCTTGTGTCGATTTTCCGCTAAGATTGGGCCACAGATAAGATGTCTAGGACCAGAAGCTTCAAGTGCACAATTTTGGGGGGAGAGGGGGCTGTATTCACGCAATGGAACTTTGTTCTTTGTTTAGACAATCTCTAAGCGGCTCGGCCCAAAATAGAAATCATTCAATAGATACATTTGTCTATCAATCAAGCATATTTGTAGAAATCTATGTGCTTTGTGTGTGGTTGTGTCTGCGGGGGTGGATCTAGAGATAATGAAGGCGTTAGGAAGATACACGTTTGTTCATAAGAAAAAATTTTGTATGAAACTGAGCCGTAAGAGGCCCGACATGTTACGAAAATCATTAGGTTCAAGTTTAAAGCCTCACTTTTTCTGCGTGACAAAAATCAGTATCATTCTTTGTAAGTTTAACAAGTTAATCATTTTTCATGTTCAAGCACATTCTTTTCCTACTTGTTCAAACTGTTGAAGATATAAATTAAATTCGACTTTAAAGGATTATCAAAGATGAGTTATGCGATCAAAAATTAGGAAAATCTAACCCTCTTCTAAGATGCTTTTAAAATATTGAAGCTAAAGTAGAAAAGTGCTTTTCTTGCAGAAAATGCTTGTATCTGCAGCCACAGCAGGACTGTGTATGCTGTGTGTTTATGTGTGTTTATGCGTGTGTGTAGAAGTGTGTGCGCACCTGCGTGTCTGCCTACCAGCCTGCTTGTTGCTTATGCCTGCGTGAATATGTTTTGTTCCACGTAACATTCCTTAACTAGAATTTATGTTTTCTAGGGTTCGAGCCGTCACTGATATTTCTTGGTGTACTTGGCGGGACCTCGATTGTACTTATTATTGTCTACCTTTGCATCAAGTGGGAAAAATGTTTTTGTAATTTTCATAAGGACGATAGCGATCCTGAATACTCCCGAGTGGATGTTGAGGAATCAGCAGATGGTACAGAGGAGAGCAGAAGTCCTGCACCACTAGGGGTGTTACACGACAAGCCGCTTGCGAGGAGCACTGGAGACCTGAAAGGAGAGCGGACGACTTCTTCAGACGAGGATAACTTTGCACCTGGGGTAGCACAGATAGGCGAGATAGTTTCCGATGACGGAACTTTGGGAAGCGTTAAACTTCCAAGAAAGTCACTGAAGAAGAAGAAGAAGCATCAGGGGCTCAGTCAGAGTTTGGAGAGCGTAAAGAAAGAATTGGGTAATCTTCAGCTGACATTGCAATACTCAAAGAAAGATTTGTTTCTATTCATTGTTATCCATAAAATATCTCAATTTTGCCAGGATCATTTTCCCGGCATCGGACAAATCCGGATTAGTATGGTATTGCTCCCAACCAAAAAAAACCGGCACAAAACGAAATTTGTTCCAGTGACTGATGAACCAGAGTTTGGTTCTTCATTTAGATTTTCGAATGTATCTCGCGCTGATTTGTTTAGGTCCGCATTGCGGTTTCGCTTGTACGGCAAGCACGTACGACTCGGGATGCAGTTAGGAATGGAAAAGCTAATGGCTGAAGTGACCGTTCACTTGGCGGACGTTGCACAAAAGGAGCAAACTACAACAAGTAGACCTTTTGTTATTGTGGACAAATAGAAACGCGATGTTTTGGATGCAATTTAGAGAGAAGAAAGTGGACACATCTAGCGCAGGTTGCTTCAAACTGCTCGTCATTTCTTTTCCTGAAAACTGTTCCTGTTTTTGCAGGATTATTTAATAGAATATAAATTGACATTCGCTTTCTGTACGATGTTATTTTCATGCAATGTTTTCCGTTATATATGCACCAAATTGTTACAAATATTGTTCTGGTATAGGTCCTCTTCATGGCACTTCTATGAGCAACCCGCTTCAACTTTATACAAAGTTATTAGAAAGAAAATATGTGTTACATTTCTTGGTTTACTTATCTTGATTAACTTACTTTTTTATGCGAAACTTGTACGATTGAGCCAATAGGGCCAGTATTCAAATGGATCATGCTGTGATTTATTTAACTGTTATGGGAAGAATCGTATAAAGTTTCGGATGGAGAGGCTTGTCACTATTTAAATGCATTTCTGACAATGGAAAATGTAGCTGCTATGCAAATATTTTTAGTTTGGCAGAATTTCTCAATCTCAAGCAATTCTCGACGCCATCTTAAAGTGATCTTTACGATTCCTTGAAGTATTTAAAGTTAGCTTAGTTTCAATGAATTAATTTCAAAAGAAAGATCTTGGAGTTCATGCACTTTGAAATAGTTTGATAGCAATTTCCTTCTATTCGAGTAAAGGAGCCTTTCAGTTTTGAAGCTTCTAATTCATTTTTCATGTTCACTAACTACACTTCTATGGCGCTGTACACGAAACAGTCTAACTGTCCTTAAAGATTACGAAATAGAAATATAAAAAGAAAGTACAAAAGATAAGAAGAAACAAAGAAACAAGATGGAAACATTCATATCAAAGAAATCGGGCCTAGCCATAGATTATTCAGTAAGCATATCTAGTATTGATGCGTATGGATAAAATGCTTTTTCCAACTTTTTATGAAAGCCAATTTTATTTAGGTAGTTCCTGCCCATTAGATCTTGAAAAAATTTAAGAGTAGAAATCACCTTGAGTTGAAAGGATTCAAACGAAGATCCAATAATACGAAGGCCCTCTGGAAAGGTTGATAAATATGATTTGATTACAGTTGGGGATCAGTAGAAGGTCAAGAATTTGCTTGGTGTTTGAGATAGTCAGATCCCAAAGAACTGCTAGTAATGAGAAAAGGGGGAGAGGCAGGAACGTTAAGATATAATGTAAAAACTGGAAATGTGTGCGCTATGAAATTTAGGCCATTTTCGTGCCTCCAAGTATACCTGCGTATTGACCCAAAAGTCTACAGCTAGAAGCAATATGCTGTAAATTTTCAGATCGAATGCAGCGATGAGGGGGCTTTGGAAGAATTTTTCGAGTTTATTCTGATAGTTAAGTATGTCAGTATGTCCGAGTGAACCAACATGTAGTAACAGTAATTACGAAGGTTTAGTACCTTTTACAGAGGAACCAAAATTAAAACAAAGCTAAAACTGTGAGTCGATTACAAAACAAAATGTTATATTTTTAAACTTGGCTGTTCTATCCAGTGTTTAATTTTTTGCCGTTTTAACCAACAAATTTATACCGAACTTTCGCAGAAATCCAAATGGGGCTTAAGCACATTCTGTTTGGGAGAATCCGCTAACTCTCAATAAAATTAATGCCCTTGATGTTTTTAGCTTCGTTGAGGGCTAATCATGGCACCGAGGCTGTCAAGTGGTCGGCCTCTTATTTTAAATTTGCTAAATGAGTATCAACTTTGTCTAAAGGCTAGTATAGGAGCTATTCTACAGTGTTCTTGGCCGCACTTTGTGATCTTGGAGATCTCGATATAGAGTTGGAAATTTACAATTTGGTTAACTTTCTCACTTCCATATGCTTCTAATTTCGCTGACGTCTTTCTGTGCCTTGGTCTGCATATGCTCTATGTAAACTTCAGGAAAAGTAAAACATATGTTTCAATATGGCATCAAAAGTGTAGTGCGTCCCATGAAATTTTGGATTCTTTAAAGGGCGTGGTTACCAAAAACCCCAATAAGGGTGTGGTCAAATTTCATCACAGTTTTACGATCCAACACTGATGACTGAACATACCTCGTCAACAGGCTCACTTCAACATCATAGATTCTAATGTGAATTTTAATAGCAATCCATAAAGAACAAAGCACTGTACACTCCAGCATATAATTGTTCAATTCGTGACCCATGCCTCACTGCAAGTCAACAAAACTGCTGTATTTCGATTGGCCCATATATGATTCGTGAGCTGAGGTGCCTTTTATCTCGGGTTTTGGTACATTTGCAGACAGTTAATTTCTTGTGTCCAATTCTTAAAAGCTTAAAGATCTTATCGTAGGAGATTTTGTGCAAGAGTTAAAAGTTGATCCGGGACTTTACTAGTTGATCACTAAAGACCACACGAAATTTGATACTTAAAGTGAGTGTTTCAGTGTGTATAGTGTGGTATCACATATCCAAACTGCAGCTATGCCATTCAGCCAATGCCGCAACCTCCAGTTCGCAGTAAATGTGGGGTAAAAGGGAACGATGAATGAATGTAAGTATTGTTCACTATGCCAATAGTCGATTGACTTTTTTCAACTTTAGGTTACCACAAACCTGACCGAATAGCCAGTGTGGTAGATTCTGTCATTAATGATCCTTTGTTAGCAACTTGCTTTTTCCGCGGGATTGCCAGCCAATACCTCAAGGATATTCAAGTCGTATGGGTTTACCAGCATCGTTACACATGATGTCCACTGTTTTCTTGAACCATAGCACATCACAAAGTGATGGTTTCGATTCTCTGCCACACCCAGTTCCTACTTTTCAATGCATGGAATGTGGCTTCTATCATTCCAAGATACAATGTCATAATATACTTTATCTTGTTGGAATTTCAAGACTTTCGGCCGCTAGGAGGGGTAGCATCTTAAATGTTTCAAAGGAAGCACGAACAGGGGCGTATCCTTAGGGAGTGGGGTGCTTAATCTTTGGTTTGTCGGCACATTTGCCGAATCTCGATAGTGCTCGTCAATGTTGTGTTACTGAAAAAACTCAAGAAAATTCCTATTTGTTGGCAAATTTGGCTCGAAAGAAGTCTGTTTGTCGGCAAATTGGAGTTGTGTACCCTACCAAAAACTTCTTTAGCTTCTCCCCTGAGCACCAGTGAAGGCAGTGAAGCTATGAATGGCTTACGTAAAAGCACTCATAATGTTGGTTTTGTGAATTCCTCTTGGAAATGGCCCGAGAGTGTCTTTTGTCATTGTAAATATTGTACCGTATAGAAAGCCAAACTATAGACTACAGTCGCAACGACTGTTTATATATGTAAACCCACAAATGAGGCACGTTTTGATAAGAAAGCCTAGCTTTTCGCTTAGTCTTAATATTCCTAAAGTTTTATTTATTTTGAGCCTGAAGCAGTGATGTAGAATTAAATTGGTAGCTAGGGGGGCGCTTTTCCTTTGATTATTTTTATAAGAAACTAAGAAGCTGGCCCACCTGGTTATATCAGGAACTCAGGAAGTAGTTCTGCAAGAGAGCGTTCTTAATGCTCGAAATCTAATAAATTAATCGTTTCTTACAAGCAGACATCCCCCTTTGGTTGGGGGGTGTAAGGTAGAATTGGCGTGAATTTACCTGGTTCATAAGCTGTTCTATTGCCACCAACCTCTATTCATTCACATGTCTTAACACAATGTTTGTCAGGTATTTACTTTGCGGTAGGGACGGAAGGGTAAGCATGGCTATCGAAAACTTGCAATGTCCTAGGCATTCTTTAGTATCTGTTATAGGGCGTCCCATGAGCTGGGTCAGGAGAAAAAATTTTCAAAATAAAAGGTTCTTTTGAGATTGGTTTTTGAAAATGCAGTATTTCATAGGATAGCCATTTACATATGTTCTGCAAGCAAATTCACAGAAGGTTCGTTGCACATTCCTTCGCATCCAGAGTCTGCTATAGGACCCAACATAGTTGGGCACAACAAAAATGTCAAAGTAAAGCTTCTCAGATGGCACGGAAACAATATTTTGAGATCGATTTTTGCAAATACAGTATTCAAAGTAAAGGTTCTCAGATGGTTGGAAAGTGCTATTTCACTATTGGTTTCTGCAAAGACAGTAAATACTTCCTTTAACTATACGTTCTTTCCACTATTGTAAAAGCATTATGTAGCCTTCAACTCTTCAAAGATTACTTGATTTTGAAGATAAAATGACCCAATTTTGCTTGAAATGTCTCAAGTTCCAAAGATTGCCAGGGTGTTACACCCCACACTCCCTGGTTGCCACGCCCATTATCACAAAATATTAGTAAACTTAGTAAAGCATCTTGTCTTCTAAAGATAAATTTCCTCCACAATAATTGCTTTGAAGAAAGCAATACTTATTGCTGTGAAGAAATATACAGACTATGGAGGGGGCTGCGCCCCCACCCCCCTCTTCTATGTCACTGGCCTAAAGTTATTTTATGTTATTCTAAATCAATAAAGATACAATCGTGCCTGAAAGCAAATGGAAAACACTCGAATCCCTGTGGGTTCCTTATCATGAAAGGAATCTCAAAAACTGACCAGGACAATAGTACGTAGCTGAAGTATAAAGTGCACGAATGAAAATTCATTCATTGTTTCTGAGCCATAATTTTCTTCTAGATTATTATCTTGTAAAAAGTCATCTTTGTCATTTCACCTTTGTTGTACACTAGTCTGCTACTTGCTGATGAAGCAAAATTTAGCGATGCTAGGCAACAAGTAAAGCACAACAACACTCGTTGCACAGCAACGAGTGTTGTTATGCTTTACTTCTTTGTCTCGGCTAGAGACAATGTCTTCGTCTTGTGGACCCATTTCTTGACCCAAGAAGGGAAGTTCCCGGCTCATGAGCGAAGGGGCGTAGCCATAGGGGATGCGGAAAGGTGCCGTACCTCTGCAATGTTTAGCTCGTCGGCAAATTTGTCGCACATCAGTAGTGCTCGTCAACGTTGCATTGCAGATAAAATTTAAAGATTCGAGGAGACTCCTCCTTCGACGAACCAAGTCTTTTTGTCGGAATATTACAAATGTGCTCCCTATCAACAATTTTCTGTAGCTTCGTCCCTGAATTGGTAAACCGCCTGGGTAGTGTGATGTATCATCACGCCCCCATGAGTAAACACCTATATATAACCCATGGAGTGGAGAAGATTTTAGGAGGGGGCGTTTCACAGATCAATTCAGTTGTCTGACTAAATGCTTAGAATTCCATACCATATTATTGCCTGCTATAACAAATGCGTTGCGGCAAGCGTAAATGCATGAGCGGTTGCTGACAATCAGGTCGGTCCCAGTACGAGCAAGCTGTTGGCACGTGTTTTCAGACTTAAGATCACTTCCGCAGACACAAATATACAGTAAAGTGTTTTTTCAATCACGAAATCTTTTTTTTCCAGATGTTATTTCAGAGAAAAGAGTGTTTGTTTGAGTCGTAGCCGGGACTCCAACGATTGTCAGGCCTTTTACTGCTGCGGATGCAAAGAAACGGAAGAAGGTGTTCTGCCCTGTTTCATATTGTTGTTTTGTATGTCCAGCAATTCATAACCACTATTTGCTTAGTACAAAGGGTCTTTTATTGCCGTTTATGTTTATTCAAACTGATATCATATTTACTTCACAATGGTGGCATCCATTGGAATGGCCTGCGTTCGGAAGTTCAAAAGGCAAGCTGTATAGGCCCAGCAGAGGCCGCGTTCTGCGTCAAAAAGCCGTCGGTGTGAAATGGAACTAATGATATATTTTTCAAGCAAAATCGAAGGTTAATTTAGAAGTTACACAGTGGGAAACACAGAGTGTTTTAGCTCGTTTAAGGAGGCTTGAAGTTATGGCCGAACTTGGTGCTATTCCTTGTAAGTTACCTGATTATTCATTAAACTAACCCTTTAATTTCTCAGGCTCGCTGCCCTTACACCCTACCTGTTTTTTCCAATGCCTCGAAAACGTAAGCAAAGCAATGGTTGGAAACTGTCTTGTATCTTCGTCTTATTCTGTGATTTTATTTGCTTAGGACATTCTCCCACATAAAGTAAATTGTTGTTTTCTAGTCTGATTCGTCTACAGAGTAATTTTCTTCTCATTTATCAACAATAAGTATCAGTTTATTATTAGCTTTGACACATGCCGTTTCCCATGAGCTTTAGAATATTTGTTCATCGGAAAGTTCAAAGCTATAATAAAGTCAGAAATTTTATATTCCTATCTCGTTGGTGTTCGTGGTAAAATGCGTTGCGGTTCAATGAGATTAGATAATTTTGTTAGGAAAGATGTAGCAATATGTAATGTGCGGTGTGCGATAAGTAATGGACCGTCTACCTTTGACAATTCGCAATTTGAACCTGGTTCCGGCGAGCAGTTGTACCGAGGGCAAATCAGGGCAAGGTGAGCAGCTTTCACCTGTAGGGTACAAGGCTACGCCCTTTTGCCTGACCACGCCCTACGGTAGCCACAATCGCTTAACCGCAAGAAACTGGCCAACTTGCCACAGTTCTGAAGCACCTGAAGTCCAATGAACACTGTGAGATAAAATTCGTTAGATTTGAGCAGGGATGTACTTTAGAGTATTCCCTGATCTGTTTTATTTGAACAACAATTTACAGAAAGGGCATTCTTGTCCCTCCTTGTCCTCTTTTACTTAAACAGGTAGGCAACTGCCCTCAGCTCCGTGTTCTGCTTCAGGACAATAGGCATGGTTTCCGAAGTAGGGCAGAAATAATGACAGCTAAATTCTTCAACAAAGAACAACTTATCGAATCAGTGAGAAAACTTCCTTGCCTTTATGACACTAGTAGGAAAGAAAAAAGAATAAAATGCACCCTTTTCTAACAACAAATGGCCTAACCAAACTTACCAATTCATCAAACGTGGAAGGCAGTATTCGGAGATAATTGAAACGCATCGTGTAATCTTGCAATTCATTTCTTAGATTAACTTGTGATGATGACTTTGCTGTTTTCGTTGTTTCTAAACTTCTAGAACCTAAAACCATCGCTTTTTCTTTCCTTTTGCAATACAATTAAGCGGGGGTGATTTCTAGGGGGGCTTAACCCCCCAAATTCTACATCAATCTTGCTTGCAATGTTTTGTATGGTATTGCTATAGTGAATTTCCTCACTATTAGATGGCTATTGAGATCTTTGCAGATGTTGGCTATATTATATCACAATCAGACTAAATTATCATGTCTCCATCTTCAAAAATATGGGTGTGGCTGCTAATGGGCCACACCCATTTTCTGACATTGCACCTAGAGCCCCCCTTGTTAAAATTTTTAGAAATCACCCCTACANAATTAAGGCTTTACCTGAGTTTGTAAAGCGTGAAGTTTGGTTAGGCCATTTGTTGTTAGAAAAGGGAGCATATCACTTTTTTTCTTTCCTACTAATGTCATAAAGGCAAGGCAGTTTTCTCACTGATACGATAAGTTGTGCTTTGTTGACGAATTTAGCTTTCATCATTTCTGCCCAACTTTGGAAACCTTGCATGTTGTCCTGAAGCAGAGCGTCGCGTCAAAGATAGGTTTTTTCATCTCTGATGCATCATGATGCTTCCATGAAAAACGCGGTGCGTACGCATAGCAGAAATTCCTGCGAGCCATATTTGGTCAGCGTCATGACGCGACGCGTCGCGCTACGTCTAGTGTGAATTGACCTTTAGAGTTGCAAGTACTCGTTGATATCTGAAATGAAGGTAGCTCCATGTAATGATATAAATACACGTTTTTATGGGAAAGTTTTTTCGCCCCATATGTAAAATTTCTAAGTTTTGTACTCAGGTAGTTGGAGTGTCACTATCATGAACCTATTGATTTCCTTTGGTTTCCCACTTAGCAATAAAATGAAATTTCTAAAGCTGCATTACACTTGGACTAGTGAAAAAATCTTATTCATTAACAGAAGATAGACTACAAGTTCTCAGTGATGAGGTTGCCGAAGGGCAACGTGAGGAAGTAGCCGAAGAACGTAATACTCTTTATATTAAAGCAGTACCCTTAACAATAACAGATTATTCCTCATCTTTTGGTGAACTAATAAATAAGACTAAGCTTATCACAGTCCACGTTTATACATTTAGACAATTAGCCATATAGGTTTTTTAAAACATTACACAGTTTGAACTCTGTTTTCATAAATGATTACTTAATTCATAAACCTTCAGGTTATGACTTCCTCATCAGAGATACTCTTTATATTCCTAAAGTCAAAACACTAAATATGAAATTAAATGGGAATGTAGGGTTCATGATGGGAACCGCTGATGCCAAACAGTAAGAGAAAATTAGAGAGGCACCACGAAATGACACTTAATTAAAACATTGACTGCTTTGGCTAATTGACAACCGTCAATCTTATCTGTTTTATGTATCTGTCGTTTCTGTTTTAGTAGTTAGTTGTTGTTGGTAGTCATCGTTTACAGTAATAAAGAGTTCACTTGTATTCTTATAAAAAAGTGTTCTTAAGTAAAGCATGAGTAAGAGAACCGAACCCGCAAAGCATGGGACAGCTTTGGCCCATGTAAAAACACAAGTTACAGGAACTTCAAGGGTAAGACAAGCTTTGGTAATCCCTTTAAGGTTTGTGTGACAGTCCTGAAAATCAACTTAATATCTTAATTTGTGCATGCGTTTTTGTGCTAGGAGCGCTCAAAAGTGCGAATTTTTACTATCTTGACTTACTGCTGTATCGTTGGAGGAGCAAGTGCTCCTTCTGCCTCAGCTGCCTGCACCACCTTGTTTATGAG
>OLMO02000275.1:2097429-2108429 GCA_900291935.2 Cassiopea xamachana
TACCATATTCCTCTTGATTCTTCCCTTATAATACCATTTCAATTTAGGCTCGTCGCTACAAAGGATTTACCAAAAACTGTAATACATTTGCGTCTTTTCGGAAAAAAAGAAAAGTTGGGCCTATCATTTGGATCTGAGCACTGTTACGGTGAAGCGTTTATATCTCTGGCAGATCTCGCTACAGGCGTTGATGAAATCAGCGTAGTGCAGGAAATTATTCCTCTTGGAAGCGAACGGTTTAATCGTCAATCCATGAACATACGAGTTGCGTCTCCTAAGATAACAACAAAAAAGTTTAAAAAACAGCAGATAGAAGTTTCACCAGAGGAAATCATGATTCATTTTAACGACGGTAATAACCGCGCGATAGCTACGAGTGCTGAGAATGGTGCTATGACAACACCTGAAGCTAAAGATGCAGCCTCTAGTGAATCTTCTAATACGAAACCGGACAGATCAAGCATGTATTTGACGGACAAAGATGCACTGTAGCACCGTTTTTCATCACCTGCAGTTGAGTTTGTTCAATTTTATATCAACCTTACTTGGCGTAACCCTGTATTACTTGAAAAAAAGCATGTAGAATTTTCTTCCCGAGGGTGGAACTGTGCTCTATCTTGTTTGTTTTTACTTACTCAAGAATTTCTGTTTGTGTTAAGGCCGATTACAACATGATGTTATAATATGTGAACAATTTTCTACTGTAGCCTTTCGATACTGTCAGCTCTTTATAACTTTCATGTCTTTTAACCGTAGCATAAGATATTTATAGCGTTGGAGCTGTCTGTATTCCATGAACTACCTCAGAATATCAAGACATGAACTTCAGGAATTACGATTATTCTAGCTGTAGCTTCATTGATCTAGTAGCATCAATTGTTTTGGATGACAATTTTCATACATAGGTTGTCCACCGAGCCGGATATGAGCTCTTGTCTTCCCTTCACACACATGACCTCTTCTTGATATTGCTATAGCAGATACAGTAGACTCCGGTTATAGTCACTCCGTTTATACTCAGACTCCAAACATAGTCACACTATTCCCATTTCCCAAATCTCGCTCTGGTCCAGCCCTTATAAGTGCACTTCACTTATAACCATTCCGCTTTTTTTCAAGCTCCGCTTATGGTCACCACTTTTTCTTTCCCCAAGCAGCAAAACATCCTTTTTACAGTCACATTTGAGAACAAAATTACTTAAGTGTTGTAATAGCATCCTCGGAAAAGAATGGTCTTTGTCATTTTCTCTTTTTTTGCGTGCATTTCTCATTGATGCAGTTAATGTTAATATTAGTTCATTTGCCTCTTTAATTGAAATCACCTTTGCCTCCCTAGTAGCCGTTTCCTTCTGTTCTCCCCACTTTTGCATACACATTAGCCTATCTTTTGGCAGCTGGCTGCTAAATGCTGGGTGCTAACAAGTACCTATGTAACTACTCGTAGCTTCCTATCATTCCAATTAAGTATGGTATTGTATACTAAGTTTCTATCGAACAGTATTATCAAATTCCTGTTAGTTTTCCCAATCATTATTGCGCTTTTATTTTATGTCAGTCTGTCTTGAACTCTTTTCAAAGATTAGTAGGCATATCTTAGATATAGGCCAGTCATAACTTCAAAAACACATCAGTAAAAAACAGCAAGCACGCATGAGGTAACAAGAACAACGATAGGCTAGTGAAACAGTAGGTCCGAAATATGAAGGTGTATTGTTCATCTCCTTCGTCTAAAGTTCTTTTAGACCAGGTTTATTATAAGGAAGTAAATTTTTCAATGCTCTTGGCACTCGTTGCCCTTTTGCAATTTGAGGTTCAACGCTTTTAGTGCCAGGACTAGGAATCACATGTTATGGTGTTCGTGTTCGTATAATATCTACATTGTTTGGTATGCATCTTGTATCTCCTTTCATAATATGATCATGCGTTGGTGCAGATTCAGTAGTATTAGCTGATGGAATTCCTCCCTCCACTGGAAGTACACACCATACCTGGCATAATAGATATGTAGCACCGTATAAATCGCCTGATACGAAGGGTTACTCTTGCAGAACGAAACATCCTAATACGATACTATCGATATGGCAAAGCCTCCGCTATCCGTCCTGTTCTATTCCAATTTTTGTCATTGCCTTGAACCACAACGTTTACATTATTTGGGACTTCTCAATCCCAGGATCCAGAAACTAAGATTATGAAAACTATTTTGAGGATCAGGAATTGTAACTGGATTGAAAGTAAAAATTGGATTTTTGTGGTATCGTCAGGCAAAAGGAATGCTGTCCAACAAATGGCTGATAGATTCATCATGTTACCTATTTCTTAGCCCCTTCAGCACCTCTAAGCGCCAACAATTGTGAATAATGAGAGAGGAAAGTATGCTGAACTTGGTTTCTTATAAGAAAACGAGTTATTAGCAACCCAATACTTGACAAAATAAAATTTAAGAAACTTTTAAAACTGCAACTAAAGAAGGAAGCAGGGGCGTTGGTGCTCTAAAGCTAGGTCCTGCAATATCTGATGAATGGGTTCCCATTACCGTGGGAATTTAATTTGGGCTCATTCATCCTTAATCAGCCCTGTCTACAAGTGGCCCAGTAACTTTATCGATTAGCTGTTAATTCAGTGTATATGGGTGTGGTCGAAATTTGGGTTGATAGTACTATAGGCGTGGTCAGAAGTATGGTTCTTCTAGTACAAAGTTTCTTACCAGCAGCTTCATTGAAATAGCATTTCGAGGAAAGTATCGGTTTGACCCGATGCATTTTGCAGTCTTGGGCCATCTATACTTTTCAGAACATTTTGAGCAACTTGTAGAGGACAGGGCTAGCCTGAATTAGGGCCCAGTGATCGGCCTTGCCAGGAAGCCAATATGTGAATGTAAAAGGGTCCCACCGAAGATTTTCCCGGTTTCCTGCCTGGCCTCAACGCCCTTGGATCTAAGAAACTTTTGAAAGATTACACATTGGAACTGTAAAGCTGAACCAATAGCAATGTGAGAATGATCTTGCTTTTAATCTAACTCAGTCTGGCGATTTCTGTTTATCATAAATACTAAAAGTTTGCTACATCCACGTTCTGTTATTATTTTTCACGGAAAGTTTTCCATTGCATTGCAAAACATTTAAGAAACTTTTAGAACTAAACTTTATCTAAAAATGAAGAAAATTTTACTACTATGCCCTGAGCATGGTTTCTCATTAAAGAAGGAACGTTTTTGGGACTAACAAAAGTTCAGAGTAATATATCTTTAAAATTCCACTATTCATGTGAGACGTTTGTCGTATATTGATTAGTTTGTAGATTTCTTGTGGATGCATATGTTGTAAAGTGTTGTGTCTGGGTAGTGCCTGTTGTGAAGGGCCGCAACAGAGGACTAACGGGGCCACAGGGCTCTGGTTACAGTCTATAACAGTGCCTAGCTGTCTTAGACTATAGTGCTACGCAAGCTCTAAAGTTCTTGTTGAGAAAGTCGTATGAAAGTTTAAGTGCTAGAATCTCGATAAAGCTGAGAAATTTTCAGCAATGGAAGAAAAACCTTTGTTGTAAAGAGGCTCATATTTATGTAAGCAGTGGACGGTTAAAAGGTTTTCAATGAATTGAAGATTCGAAGGATTTCAAACCTCACTCTCTTCTTAATATGCGCCTCTGTGCCCATACCTCCAATGGATATGGAAATATAAAACGAATGTGAAATTAAATAGGACTACACGTCCTTAGCTATAATAGCACAGTATATTTCAAGCTACATACCCACTCCAATAGTAATGTATTCTGCAAGCACTATGCACAAGTAAACAGTCTACCATGGTGAAGGGTTGAAGTTGAGAATTCCAAGCTTTCCTACGCCAATGCTTTTTTCTATTATTTTTGATATTAAAATATGAAAACATATCTATAAGAACTCATTCTAGTCTTCTTTTTATAGATAGGTTTACGCTTGTGCCTAATACCTTGAAGGAGGGTAAATAAACCCATGAGAAATTTATTCCCATGGACTTTCCATCTCTCATAATCCTACAATGGAAAGAAAAGTTTCAATTTTATGGCTTACTGTGCAACCATCAGAAACACGTCTTCATTAAAGAAAATTGGGGGTTTTATTTTTAGAAAGAGAAGTAGTCGTCGAACTATACAATGGTAAATCAGTTACATAGTGTGTTTTAACACACTCCAGTCATCACTTAGAAGATACCTTACTCTGCTGAGAAAGTGCATCCTGGGATTCATTTACAAATTAAACAGAGCTTTGCAGGTAAAGAACTGAAGGGATTTCGACGAATAGAAATTCCATCCTTCCCAAGTTAACATACCAAAAACGACTAGCAGAAATTTTGATTCTGTAAATAGATGTTTCCAGGGACGTAGGAAGCATTCAAGAAGTGGGGGCACATGCATTTAGGGTCACTCTCACGTGCAAAAAAAGGCACTGTTTAGGCTTAAAATGGGCACTTTACATACAAAATTTGTGAAAAAGTGGGGAGCATGTACCCCCCATGTCCCCCGATTCCTACATCCATGGATGCATCTTTTACAATGAAATGTTGTTGGTTTATCAGAACTTAAAAACAGGATTTGCACAAGTACAAGATGGATAGAATGGACATGAAATATATTCTTCCCTGCGGAGGAGAAAGTGTTGAGAAGCAGTAAAAAGTAATCTTGAAAAGGTGCGGTTTTAGCAAAGCAAACATTGAATGCAAGTCATCTTCTCCATGGTAGCAAACGATAGCACTTTGTAATTCATGGTGATAATAGCAGCTTCAACAAAGACACCATCTTAGTGTACAATGAACTACTGATAATGTATGCGAATAAATTTCATTTCAAGTTGTAAGTGAGTTATGATGGCGTTAGAACATTGGCTTTCTTCGGTTGCAGCCAAAGATGAAGTGCTCTGGAGATAGACTTGCGACATGTAACAGTTAGCAGGTAAGTTTCTGCTTGCGTATAGAAAAATAAGGCTGTATTCACTCTGTATTCAATAGGATATTTCAATCCACTCTTGCTTCTAAATATTCTCCAATATGTTCCATTTTATTGATATTTGTCTCTTCAACGACATATAAAATCAATTACCAATGCTATCCTACAGTGACCATCCTTCAATTTCAAAAAAACAGCAGCTAAATGTCCAATAATTCGTGGCGAAAGTCATCAAAGTTTCTTCTTATTATATACTGTTCTGATCGTGCTGAAAGAAGCCTGATTTACTATATTTTTAAGGTTCAAACTAACTCTCAGCAAATGAGAACTGCACTTTTGTCAGGTACATCGTTTGCCCTTTTAACTTTGTAAAAGTAGTTAAAGAGAAAGACTCATGAGGATTAAATCAGTACCTTGACAAATCATCATCACCATCAGTATTATTCATGATCACTGTCAATCACTGTCAACCATCACCACTAATCACTTGCATTTTTGTCAACAAAAACCTCGTTGCATTGAGCGTTTATGATTATAATTTTTGTTATTACTCTGAATGATTACAACAAGATTTAAATTACTTTTTTGCTACCGAATTTTTGTTCCATTTCATCAATTTTCCAATTTCCATCTTTTCCACACTCCAACCACTGAGTTATTTCTCCTCTGTGATCAAGCATGAATTTCGACATCGCTCTTCCCTCCTCTCAATTTGTAGTGCGTCCCCAGCCAAGAAAGTATCTTTAATGCAAAATAGTTTTGGCTATTGTCATAGCATAAACCATAACTAGTTATCCTTGATTGGCAATCATAGGTGTAATGCCCTTCCCAATTTTGACAGAGAGTTAAAAGCAACAGTTATAGGGATATATTCGTTGTCAGAAACTCTTAAACAACAATAGAAATGAGTAACTCTTAGAATTACTAGTAGTAGTCCTGGGGTCTTGTATTTCACATGTACTTTCTAGTCCATTGTTAGCAGACCCGGGGGGTCCACTTTTGACATGCAGAGTTACCTTTCGCAAACCACTCCCATACCCAGCTCAGACAATAGTTCCTCCCTCCTTTTACAGTAGGCCCTGCCAGACAGCAGTCCCTTCAGATGCTTTTATTTGGCAAAAGATTCGGTAAAAGTGAAATAATTGCTTTAAGCAGTGATGTGACTACATTGTGCACTGTGACAATTGCGGTTGTGACTACAATTTCTAAATCAACTTTAATATGTTAATAGGAGAACTCATGCGAACAGTTTTCGTCCACGTTGATGTGTTTACGAATCAAAAGTGAGTCAGTGCGATATGGCCATACCGTGTAAGTATAAATGTTTATAAAGTCATGCAGTTTCTTCTGGCATGAGCTTAGTATTTCAGGTAGAATTCACTTTGACCGTAAATGTTTGATGCGGTGGTTCAAAGCTACACAAACGGTCACACAGACATTAAAATAATTACTCTCCCGTTCCCTCTTTCTACCTCTCCCTTATATTATCTCCTTGATCAGGGCAATAGGAAGCTTAACCGGATTGGTGGGCATGGCTGTGGAGCAGGAGCCGGGAACCTTTTGGGCTGCAAGAGCCATTAAAACCTCATATTTTACAAGCATTTCCATGAAATCCAGATCTTATTCTCTAACAGTAAATACGACTAAATGCATATATTAATTTTAGCACAGCATGTTTTGTAGTGAATGCCGTCGACTTTGAAGAAATTTTAGCTAAGGTTTATCTGTTAGCCAGAGAGCCAGATGCAGTCTTCAAAAGAGCCATTTCTGGCTCGTGAGCCACAGGTTCCCGTCCCCTGCTGAAGAGCAACTCTATATGTAACTGTAGAGAATTGATGATGGACTGTGCCAATCATGCTTCTCTCAACTATCTTTAGGTCTTTTATATGTCTTGATGCCTCGTCCTGTATCCACCTTTTCTAACTTTTTAGTTGCAAATTGAATTGAATGAGATCGATATAGGGTTTTCCATTTTCATTGCGAAGAAGTAAAGTCGGGTTAATCACTTTCAGTTATGAGCAACTTTATACCATCTATATGCAAGCTTTGAATCCGGAAGAAACCCAAAGATTTCTTTTCATTGCATGCTTTTTAGAAACTTACAAAAATTCGGGCTAGGACAGCATTCTAGAGTCTGTCAATGATATCAGCCTAGTGTCACTAAATACTGAGTTAGGTGGCAGCAGTGGGTGATTTCAGAGACTGAGTTAGGGAGAATTAGCTAAAATTTAAAAACATTAAAAGTTATTTTACTAATCTTCTAGTTAGCTATATCATCTATTGCACATATTTAGGAAGTTGATTAGTTTCTCTCCTTTGAAACTAGAAGCTATTAGCAATTAGAAATCTGCCAAAACACACATGTAGACAAACACAAATACACGTAAACACAGACACAAGCATACATTCACGCGCAAACACGTACAATCAGCCACGCATATGCTAAATCATAACTCAAAATCATGAATATGTTTTCATCTTGGTTAGGTACCAGCTTATGCTAGTATTCATTTGCGCTAGCTAGACAGTGAGAACCCTCATCCTAGGACATTCGAATTTGGCCCCAATTAAGGGTGTCGGTAGGACTGCACAAGTGTCCACCTTGCCTGCACATCTCCTATCCTATCCACATTTATTCCTTGCATTCAAGCTCAATTAGAGGATACTTCTTCATCACACACAGAAAACAAAATATTTCAACACTGATATGAAACTAGTTTGCTGTTGGACGTCTTTTGCGAGACCTTATCTTGTAAAATGTAGGTACAAAGGAACCGGACAAAGAAGAGGAAGACTTTGGGTTTTTGGATGGAGTTGGCTACTACTCTACTTTTCAAAATAAACTCCAGTGTACACGTGGTGTGAAATTTCTGCGTCTGATTGGCTAGTTGTAAAGTTTGGACAACTTCGTAATGTTGTGATTCAAGTTACATATGCTCTGTACTGAAAGTTGTCGATCGGATGCACTGTTTAATCCTCAAAACAGATTTTGTGATTATGCAGAAAACATTAGCATGTATATAACAAAGCCACTTTTTTAATGTTTCGTGAGGAATAACGGCTGCGAACAGGAGAAAGAGTGCGGTTAAATTTTGCTAAGAAAGTCTTCAGAAAAGTTTAATGCTGGAATCATGAAAATGTTAAAATAGTTTCAGTACTGGGCTCAAAAAGTCTTTCTTATAAAAAAACGTGTAACTGAAGTTGAAGATATAGAGTTGAATGCATCCACTCCGCCAAACAGCAGTACACACTTTTTCTGTTCGTAAATTAGTTTTCTAGAAAACGGGCAGACCCCTTTGCCAGCTTACCAACTCTGTCTTTCTCCTATTCGCAACTGTTGTTCCTTTCGCAATTAAGAAGTGTCTTAAATTAGCTATACACGCTCACATCATCCATTTTGTGGATTTAATAGCGAATTCGATTGACAAACTTATGTACAGAACATTTCAAATGCAACTTTTACAAAGCTCAAAAAATTTATTTGCATTCATTAACTGAGATAGCAGTCATAGTTCTTAAGGAGTTATTCAAATGCATACTGAGAGCAATTCTGACCCTTCATCCTCAAAAGAACAAGCGACTACATGACCAGTTCTCAGGGAAGAAACTTAAATGGGGTTATAGGGGTGAGTCACTCACCCAACCTTGAAAATTTACCATTTTGCAAGGCAAAAACGGCAGTAAAATATATTTATACTGGACAACTTACTACTGGATCCAGGACCATTTGATCAACTACTCTTACTAAACAAAAATAAAGTCACAGACAAAATTTTCGCAGGGCAAACCACTTACAATCCCCCTAATTATACTGAAGCTATGTCCCTGCCAGTTTTCTATCATTTGCAATGATTTTTGTGAGATTTCATGTAAAGTTGCAATTATCTGTTGTCGCTGTTTCCTTCCTCTTAGATTACTTGCCAGGGACGTTGTTCCTTCTGTTTGTCATTTGCTGTTTGGTAATTCTCATATTAATTTACTGGAAAGCAAACGTTTTCCTCGAGAATCAGGAAGGAGGACGTGGCATTGACGGTGATGATGTATCAGAAGGAGAGATTGCGGAGGAGAAGAGCCCAACAGCCATCACTTACCATAGACTGAAATCCTTCGCTTCGCGTGATGACGTAACAGCACCAGATAGTGATGAAGACAATCAAGAAGTTGAAGTCATAGAACATTGTACATTTGAGTTGTCTCTGCGTCATTCGCCTGAAAATAACCATTTGTCAGGATGTATAGAGGAGGTTAAAGGACTAATGGATCACAAATCACGAAGAGTGAACTGTGTTAGATTTCATATCGCACTCAAACCAGGAAAAAGAAGAATCAAGACTGGGTACCGTTCTTTCAAAGACCTTGGTGTTAAGATTTCTTTTGCTCTAAGTAACGTCACCCTAGAAGATTTGCGTGGTTCAACATTACGCCTCCGGCTGTATGGAAGAAGACTGGAGTTTGGGGTTCCTGTTACGAAGGAGAAATGTATTGGAGAATCTTATATCAAACTTGATGAGCACAAGGAGAGCTTTTCAACCTCTGGTGAAATGAGGACAAAGCAAGCAATTTTACCAAAGAGTCAACAATTTCCTTCACATGATGATGACTTGTTTTCTGATGAAAACTAATTAATAAAATTCATCAAAATGGGAATAATGATTTAATAGTCGTTGACACTTTGGAAAACCAATTTTTATAACAAATGCTACCAAGGGAAATTAAAAATAGATTAATTGACCATCTAGACTGTTTTTCCAGACCCAATCTACGTCATATAAAAGGAAACATCCTAGTTGACAGTGGCTATAAAAATGTATTGAAATAAATCCGCTGGCTCTATCTTTTTGAAAAATGTATATAATATGCCCTGCATTGTTACTAGAAAAATGCTGCTATACAGCATTACTCCGTCACTAAGAGATTGACTTATAAGAAACTGCAGCCTGCCAGATGGCACCACGTCCACCCAGATATAAGAAACCAACCACAGTGAAATTTTAAATCAGGCTTCTTAAACTCAAGTTTGATTGGGACAATCGTATTTTTCAAGCACTTCACAATACAACCTTTGACTTCGAATAATCATCGTCTAACTTTTTGTTTAATGTAACCCCAAATAAAAGACATTTTCATGGTTTCTTTTAAAAGATACATGCACACTTAGTGAGTTTCTTGCTGCAATTATAAGAACTTGTTCAGCCTGTTTTTTATGCTTTTAGTCCATTTATAAGAAACCAAGGAGCCTTGTTTTACAAAATGAGTTTCTAAACAACGGGGTAATACTGTACTACTGTTAATACTAAATGATTCTTAACCAATGGTAAACCTCGTGGACCTCTTTGTTGGTGCGTTCTCTCTGCAGTACCTCTTAGTGCATATGGGCCTCTCTTTAATAGGTAAAAAGGATGTTGTAGGTTTAGGGAACATTTTACTTATCAAACTGAAATGTGATTGAATTTCCAGGAACATGAGTCAAAGCAAATAGCTTAAACCAAACATAGTTGCTGTGTTCAACGTTGTAGTTTTTCCTTTGCTGTCCTGAGATTCCTTCAGGGTCAGGCGTGGAGGAAGCACATCAGAGCAAAGGGGCAGTTCTCTCCTGCAGAGTACCATGTCACCCTCTCTTAATTACCACGCCCTTCATTGACCGCAACCAATAACAATAGTCTGCTTGATATTTTATGTTTGAGACACAAAGATGTTTTTAGAAAAGTCGCTGAACTGATATTGTAAAAACTGTGATCGTACCGTAAGAAAATTATCTAAAGTCATGTATACAATGTTTAACTTCAAAGCACTCGAAGTCAAATAAATACCGTAAGGTAAGCCTTGCCAAAATTTGAAAGTTCTAAGACACTTTAATGGCAAGATTGTACTTAAAATATTCCCTGATCTAACTTTTTAGAATAACTATTTGATTAAAAGGGTATCCCTGCCCTCTACCCCCTTCCACTAGGACCGGATGGGCGATTGCCCCCCTCTGCTCCCATCCTGCTAAGGCACCCCTGTTCAGGGTTGGCGAGAAAAAGCCAAGGGCATAAATCAAAGCAAATAATCATTTTTGATATTTTTTAGTAACCAGT
>OLMO02000275.1:2117242-2138000 GCA_900291935.2 Cassiopea xamachana
TAACGCCCATACTTGTCAACAATGTGAATCCTAAAACCCTTTCACAAAAAGTTTTTAGGAATGGCTCTAACTGGTTAGTAAACTGCTCTATTGTCAACGACCACTATTTGCTCCAATATAATCCAATATAATATAAATTACATATATATATATATATATATATATATATATATATATATTATAAATATATATATCTATAAATAATATATATGCTCCAATGTAAAATTAGTAGGAGCAAGAGGGAAGTAGAGTTGGGGATTAGAATATAAACAACATCACCTACGCAGATGATTCAGTTCTAATAGCAGATTCATAGTTAAAAACTCGGGTGCAGAGAGTTAGTGAAGATAGCGAAGCCACGGGTATAAAGATGAACAGAAAGAAAACAAAAACAATGGTATTTACAAAAAAGATGAAAGCCCCATAATCCATCTGAGAATTGACAGTGATGAAATTGAGTAAGTAGATGACTTCGTGCATTTGGGTAGCCTTATTAACTGGGATAGTAGACAGGAAAAGGAAATAAGAAAGGATAGCTACAGCATATAACAACATGAGAAAAATATCTATGACTTCAAGAAAAAGGTTCTTAAAATGCTATATGGTCCACCTTCTTACATGGATGTGAAGCATGAAACGTTGACAATCAAACAAAGAGATTGGAGGCCTTTGAGATGACAATATGGAGATATGTGCTGAAGGTATCATGGACACAAAGAATCACCAAAAATGAAATTTTGAGAAGAATGGAAATACTGAGAGAATTAATGATAATAATATACAAAAAGCAACAACTCTTTGGCTCTGAACAGTCTATTAGAGGGCCCACCATGGCTGGACCTGTAGAAAAAATTTTCAAAACAAAGGTTCTCAGAAGGCTGGAAAACGCCAACACAGTAAAAATCCCTTTAACTGTACGTTACTTCAACTGTTGTGCAATTATTATGGGTATTATGTAGCCTTCAACTCTTCAAATGGCTCCTGATTTTGACGCTGTAATGACCTAATTTTACCTGACTTTTCCTAAGTTCCAGAAGTTGGAGGGGGGTTACACTCCAACTCCCCTAGTCGCTACATCCCCGAACGGCCCTGTGTGTAGCTTGAGTATCATACTGAAATGCTTTTATATCTCTGTTGCGCTAAGCGATTGAGCTTTCATAAACATTCCCTGCAAACTTAGTTTCGTAAATCCCGTTAGTCGACATCTCTCAAGCATATCATCTTTGTCTTATGACAAGGAATCATAGACAATGGATGGAACGCTCCAATGCCACATTATCGCCAGGTTGCCAGGAGAACTCATGCCATAAGTTCTCTTTCAAATTGGTGTGCATGCATATCAAATGGTGCAGAAGAGATATGGCCTTACCATGTAAGTAAAACTAATTTATTTCAATGAATTCTACTGGCATCAGCTTAAGACTCTAAATGGCATCTGCACTCGCCATTAAGATTATCTGGAACTGATTCAGAGCGACACACATGGTATCACACAAGCAACAAATCACGTGCTCTCTCTAACACACATTCTCTCTCTCTCTCTAAATCTCTCAGTTTATCTTCATTTCCTCTCCCCTATTTGATTCGTTCTCTTTTTGATTGTCCTTCTGTTTCTTTTTCACTCTGTCTACTTTCAAACAGTTTTGTGCATGCCACATGAAACTAGAATTACTGTCAAATATGTTATTATGTCACTCTCTCAAGCAATCAAGCAATAAAGACACAAAACGTACAGTAGCCTGATTGAGTTGAGCAAGACAATATGTATTTCTCTGTGCAAGTTCATTTAGGAAGTCCAATCCTGGAACAATTGCCTCCTGCCATTGGATTGCAGTAATGGTACTTCTATTAATAGCAACTTTGCATATCTTCTTATGTCGGTATTTCCAAACAGAGGAAAAGTAAGCTGCAGAGAATCGCTGGTACAGTGATAATCTAAGGACAAAAATCCTTTGCAAATTACCTACAATAAGAAGTACAAGTTTTGGCTCACCTCACTGTCTTCTGGGGGGGGGGGCGGTCCTCTGGAATACCCTAGACGAAAGTAGCAAAAATGAGCCAACTCATCTTGCATTCAAAAATAAGATAAAAAATTGGTCTGAAAGAGAATGCACCAGCAGGATCTGCCTCTAACTTGTTATTTTAGTATATGATAATTTGAATGTAGTTATTTGATTTTTTGCATTGTAAATAGTTGGTTTAGATTAGTATTAAGTTACTATTGTAAATATGAACTTTAAATATGGATATATGAACTGAAATATGAAATAATATAAATCAGAGACAAATACCTAAACGTGAGATTCTTATATAAATATGTTGCTAGTGATGTAGATAGCATTTGTGATAGCAACCCCCTGACAAAAGCCTTTTCTCTATGCATTGCACAACAATTAAAAGCTGTTGAATACGGCTTATTTTCAATGGAGGACAGCACTTTGTCTTCTGTTGCCATGGCATGCGAAGCTAATCATCTCGAAATTTAATCCACAATGGACTTTGAAATCGCAAAAATTCACGTTTAATGTTCAGCAGGTTAATCATCAATGCTCCACGCACCGCAAGTCAACCGAACCCCACTAGATGCAAACTGTGCAATAGCTGCATTATTGAGTTTTTCCCTGGAATAAATATGCCCTCAGCCGAAAAACAAGAGGGAGATATGTACAAAGAGGCTCGTTCCTGGTTTCGACTCACGGAAAGTGATGGTGGGCCTAAATGAGTCGCTCGAAGCGACCCCTGCCGTTGTTGCAACAGATTGCTAGTTTGCACCAAAATTTCTGCTAGCACCAGTGCGCAGTATTTACTTGGTAGTTTGCCCTTTACTGTTAAGTACTCAATCTGGAAAATTTCACAGCCGCAGGCTTAGGAAATTCTTCGGTCATTGTCCCCAGATATTGCAATAATCACCTGAAAATTGCCATTGTTAATTTAAGTATTTGAAGAAAACTGGTCCTGGCCTCTCGATCAAAATTTCTGACAGCACATTTCAAGGTAGGGCAAAGTCTTTATATTTGAAAAAGCAGTCAGTGAGAAATAGAAAAATGTGTTGCAATGCTAATTTTTTATATCGCACAATCCATATCTACAATTACCTGTGCCATTTCCATTTTCTCTTTCCTAGATTATTTGCCTGCGACGTTGTTCCTATGCTTCATTATTTGTTGTCTGGTAATTCTTATACTGGTGTACCGGAAAGCAAACTTTTTTCTCGATAATCGGGAAGGAGGACGTGATATTGAAGATGACGATTTATCAGAAGGAAAGATGGTGGAGAAGCAGAGTCCGACAACGATAACATATCACAAACTAAAGACTTTTGCTTCATTTGACGACAACACATCGCCAGATGATGATGGTGATGAAGACAATCAAGAAGTTGAAGTCATAGAACATTGTACATTCGAGTTGTCTCTGCGTCATTCACCTGAAAGTAACCATTTGTCAGGATGTATAGAGGAGGTTAAAGGACTAATGGATCACAAATCACGAAGAGTGAACTGTGTTAGATTTCATATCGCACTCAAACCAGGAAAAAGAAGAATCAAGACTGGGTACCGTTCTCTCAAAGACCTTAGTATTAAGATTTCTTTTGCTCTAAGTAACGTCACTCTAGAAGAATTGCGTGGTTCAACATTACGCCTCCGGCTGTATGGAAGAAGACTGGAGTTTGGGATTCCTGTTACGAAGGAGAAATGTATTGGAGAGTCTTACATCAAACTTGATGAGCACGTGGAGAGCTTTTCAGTCTCCGGTGAAAGTAGAACAATACAGGCAATGTTACCAAAGAGTCAACAGTTCCCTTTACATGATGACGATGATCTGTTTTCATATGAAGCCTAAGTAATAAATTGAACAAGAAGAGAATTATTGTATAATAACTATTGAAACTTAACACTGAAAATCTAAGTCAACTATCAAAGAACGTTGCAACATCTACTCAGTGATCTATTGGTGTAATGATAGTCCACTTGCTGATGGGGGTGTGTGCTTTTGCCCCCACCCCCTTGTAGATAGCTGATATCGTGTTATTGTAGTTTCACTCCATTTCTGATTTTATTCGAGTGGTGTATATAGGAGCCTTTAGATTATAAATACCATACTGCATTCCTACCAAGGGGAGTATCATTCATAGAACCTCGTATGCTTTGAGAGAAAATCATAAAAAAGGTCACACAAGCCGCAGAAATCAATCATAAATTAACACAAAGAATACAAAAATTCAGAAAAGTCCCGCACATATTTTTACGAAAGAAACGCCCTTAATTTCCATGGATGAAAAAATTGGCCAACTGACCTCTAGAGAACCGGCCACTACTTATTCTAGGAGAAGGAGTGGACGACATCAGAGAGGAAGACCAAATCTTTAACTACACAGAAGGAGGGTGATAAATTCAAGAGAATTTAAGGAGGGGATGAAAACATACCGCTATAGGAACCTCCAAGAAGTGAAGATTTTGAACAAATGTGACAAAGAATATGTAACACTATGCAAATGATAATTCATGTATTTACAGATGCATGGATGTACGTGCACAGGTATGTAGGGTGTACTATGTATCTATCTATTGAATGGAGGCTAAAGTGTTTTCTGAAATGCTGGAGGGGGTACCAAACTTTCTACACTGATTCGAGGGGGTAATAAAGTTCCATCAAATGTGAGAGGATGTTTCACACACTCTCTCCGCAAATAATTTATGACCCGTCGCTAAAAAGTGCTGGAAAACCCATTTCATTATATCTAAATGGCAAAATTGTATATCATTTTGTCATTCTATCACCACACATCCTCAGTGGCCAGGCACCTAAATAGCGGGGAGCGTGGGGGGGCGTCACGTCCCTCAAATGCTTGGAAAATGCGATTGCAGTTGGAAAATTCATACTATACTTACTGCACTTGGAATTTGTTGACTCGATCAGGTTACTTTTCTAGGTAAAGTTACAATAATGGGCCAGCTAACTTTGGCTGGTAAGCCAAAGACTACACTTTGGATATGTTAAGTTGATAAGTGTGCTTTTTTATGTGAACTCGCAATGTTAGGCCGGCTAATCTGTGGCGGGAAAGCCAAAAACTAAACCTGGAATTCGTTGACTTGATAAGTGCGCCTTTGTCGGTGAACTCATAATGTTGGGAAAGCTAGCTTTCAGTTGGAAGGCCAAACACTACACCAGCGATTTCATGACTTAATGAGTGCACTGTTCTGGCTGAACTTAATATTTTTGGATTGGTAGGCCTAGCCTTTGTGTTGTCTTCCATATTCTTGCAGCGGCCTTCTTGGATTTAAAACAACGTATTTTCACTTTGTAGTTCTATTTCTATAAGGTTCGTAATAGATGACGAAGCTGAGAAGGCGCTTGCCAACTCTTCCATCAGTCTGAAGGGCGTCGCCAGCAAACATTTATCTGAGGGCAGAGCTCCCAGACCCCCGTTCTTTATCCATTTTAAAGGACTTGCTTATTTCTTATAACATTTCGTGCTTTACATGCGAACCATAAATCCTATCATAGATGACTAAATTGCATATATAATTAGAGTCCGCTCTAAAGATTTCCGAACTGTATGTCAGGCACGCACAATCAACCCTGTAAATAACCGAACCCATTTATAGGTACAGGATGTTTTAAGGTCAAATGAAAATTCAGNGTTATAGTTGGAATTTTATCCTTCTACGACCCCCCAAATTGAGCCACTCATTTTCATCCCTGCTTTGCTTCTACCTCATTGTGCTTCCATCAATGCATTGCCAATATCCTGGAACGATACATTGTCTTTACATAAAGTTTGAAAGAGCTTATTAAGGTGACCTAATTACTGTTAATGGAAACGGTGCACTCTGAATGCTGATTATATCTTAGCAACCAACTTGAAACAATGCTTCCATTTTAAACGGATTTGCAGTGGAATTTGAAATGAAAAATAGAGTGAAAGAGGAGAACGGCCATTTTATTTAATTTTTGATTATTTACCCATGGTAACCCTCAGAGATAGAAGCATTGCAATATTATTCACGCCAAGGCCTGTCGTAATGATGATTACAATACACGCTCTGTTTTTATAAGAATACCTTAAATTTTTCCGCGCCTCAAAATTCTTAAATTTTTCCAATTTCGAGCCTAGAAATAGTCTTAAATTACGTTGAGACATTCGTATATCACGTTCTCGCTGGTTCTACGAACACTGTTTCGAGCAGAAAACTCAAGAAAGAGATTCTTTTATTTTAATAGCAGCGTCATTGATTATTCCTTCTCGCATCTTAATTTCTCATTTCCTATATGTCTTATATATACTTTTCAAAATACGAGTTCTTAACATAAGACCCAATCATAAATCGGTATACATGATACGTAGATTTGGGTGTGGATACACGTAAGGAAAATGCTATATAAGAAAGTGCGTGTATGAACTAAATGAACAATGTGTTGCTGACGCAAATACCTAGTTTCAAATCTAAATAAGCAAGAAATATTACATTGATGGTTTCGCTGAGGAAGGAGTCATACATGCGCAGCGCCAATTACACGGGACTGTAATGCAGGCTTGCTGCGAGGTTGAGAAAACCGACAAATTTTTCTTAAATACGAAAGGTGTAACTTCGCTTAAATATTTAAGGAATATATTCCAATCTTTGTTGATGCTTTGCTACATGAAAAAAGCTATGCAAGAGTTTATATTCTGTATCGATAATGCAAAGGTACACCTGAAAGGAGATTTATATCAGTGATACAAAAATTCTTATATCTTTATGAAGCTTGAGCTTTATTCCTGTTGAAAAAGGAGGTAGTAAGATTTATAGTGTTGTAGCACACATACTAATATATATTATTTTTTCTATGCTTCTCTACAATGAAAGAAGCAAGCATACAAAACCTAGCTAGGGGACTGTTTATTATTTACAACAGGTGTTAATACCGAAGCGAAAGTGGATGGATGAAAAAAACTTTCTGATAGAATATGATTGTGAGAATGTATTGTGTCCAGTCTAAAGCTATCTGTCTCATCAACAACCAAACCTCGCCAATTCTCTAGTCTCTCTCCCATCGTCGTCTTGTTGCAGATCTTTCCACTTTCTACCGCTATTTTCACAGACATTGCTCTCAGGAAATCAGGAATATTATTCCTTATCCAGTGAGGCATGTTCGAACCACCAGAAGCTCTACCCATTCACACCCTTTCCAAGTTACAATACCTAATCCACGAACTCTATCTCACAAATCATCTTTCATTCCAAGAACGTCTCATCTGTGGAACTCATTGCCACCCACTACTTTCCCTGAATCCTACAATTTGTCCTCTTTCAATATAACATCGACCAACTTGATCTTGTCTCCCTTTCTACTTAAACTTTCCCTATTTTCTCAGTTTTTCCTTTGTCGGGGCTTTGTTATAGGCCCTATGGCCTTTCCCCGACAATTTTTACTGAAAAAAGTACAAACTCAAGGTTGTATAAGAAGGTTTTAATCAAGAAATCTTTTCTCTTTGGTACCATCCCCTCTGTAAGTAATGTGCAGTCCCTAAAAAGAATACCCATCTACCAAGCGATCTACAGTAGTAACATGTGCAAACGATCTAACACACTCTTTTTATAAGAAAAAATAAAATTGAGGTCCAGGCTGGCTATTCTTAAATTCTCAGGCTGAATTGTTCTTAATTTGTTCTTAAATAAGTAGCGTGTAGGCCATTTAGAGCTAGATAGAAAGACAATATGCAAGACAACATTGGAAGTATTCATTGATTAAGAGCCAAATGTTACAACCAAGATGACCTCTCTTGTATATTAATGCTTTTTAGTGAGAAAAATTTATAAGTATTGATGAATAGACAGTGTTAGCACAGTATCTAGTTTGGCAAGGAGCAACTAATTTGCGAAAATCAAAGAAAAAAGTGTCAACACTGTCAATTTTCCTTGGTTTACAAGAAAAGGACATTTCGTGTCCATTTGCTAGTGGAAAGCTTCTGCATCCTTTTCCAAAAATACACTTTATGACAAGGCTTCAGGCTCAGTATTGTTCTTAATTTTCAACCAAATTTCGGGCTTCTGTTCTTATAAAAAAGAGTGCATTTGGCCTAGCATTCCATCTTGCATCATGCCAGGACAACCAGAATTATGTTGGGCGATCTTTGAGTGTTAAAGCTGTCAATTCTCCTCAGGATAACAAGGAAAGCGCCTTTCATGTCTATTTTTTAATAGAAAGCTTCTGCATCGTTTTCCAAAAATACACTTTACGACAAGGCTTCAGGCTTAGCCTTTTTCATAATTTGTTTTTAATTTTCCATCAAATTTCAGGCTCGTGTTCTACGTTAATACGCAAGACAGATCATCTTAGTTGTGACATTTGACTCTCAATCAATCAAAACACCCAATGTTGTTTTGTATATTGTCTTTCTATGTATTTCTAAATGGCCTAGTTTAAGAACAAATTAAGAGCAATTCAGCCTGAAAATTTGGGAAAAATTGAGAACAACCGGTCTGGACTTCAATTTTACTGGTTCTGGTAACATAAGTGTGTATCTCGCATCAATTTCAGCTACATCTTCTGTGTTTAGGGTGCTTCTCAAATATTATGACATAATCTTGCCACATCTTTTTGCATTATAAAGGTTGCATGGATTTTACATAAAGACGGATTACAGCCCTCCAAAACAACGTCGGTTTCTTGTTTTGGTGTTTACTTTTAACTGTTGGTGTTCTCAAAGGCCTCTTTGAAAGAATTAGGTGATCCGTTCTACTTTGGTTATCGTTTACATATTTAATACAACTGTGAACAATAATACCTATGGTTCGAAACTATATCATATTACTGCTGCGTCTTTCACGGGAGGCACATCAATTGTAAGAAAAATAATGGGTTTCGCTGGGAGAAATAGGGCTGCCATTTGTGTCATTGTGCTAGCAAGCCCCAAAAGTTGGGACAATGCGCAGTGGAGACCCAAGGAGTGGTCCTCTTCATGTGCATGGGTTTAATTTGCTCGTTATGAACGTATCTACATGGAGAAGACGATTCACGTGTTTAGCATGAATGATAAGACTGGACCTAGGAACTCTCAATTACTTTGAAAACTAGCCTTTATTTCTTCATCACAACGAACACACGATTTTGAATTGGAGTTGTCTGCTGGAACCCTTTCGTTGGTGTTGTATACGGTAAGAACGATGATTTTCATTGTCTCGAGGCTGGCTGACTTCTCACCCACTGTTTCGCGAGTGAGGACATTGTAAAACCACACTAGAGCGAGAAATGATGCCAAAGGGAGGGGATTTTCCACACTCCCCCTAAATGACCTAGAAATGTTCCATGTGGTATCTACTACCAAGTTCTATACGAGACTAATTCTGAGCGAGGAGAGTTATGACTTTGGATTGAAGGACTGCAGGGGCGGTCAGCCATCGCAAGCTGGGGGGTTTTGGTGCCACGCCCTACAATAACAACGCGAATTGGTTGCTACACCCATTTCAAAATCTTACTAGAGGTTCCTTACCCCAATCCTGATATTTTCTCATCTTGGCGAGAAGTGGCGGGGGGAGAGGACAAGTCTCTCCCCCGTGGTGCCATCACTGAAGGGCTGTAGAAGCAGAAACATGAGAAGAAGTCTTTCCATTATATATATTCAATGAGCTGACAACAAACGACAATAGAAATGTACTTAGGCAATAAAGAACAATAGTACTCAAAGAAAAAATTTCTATGAGAACGATTTTCCTGATTTTAGGTAAAAGAGAAAGTAAGTTTAATGGAGCTTTTGATTCTGACCAATGCAGCATTTCAAGACTTACGGTCAAAAAAGAGACCTTCATCTTCAATGTTTTCAAGCGTTTGATGACATTCTGAAGAATGACTCCAATATCACAAGTTAAATTTGATTATTATTCAAATATATGAAGATCTGCAAAGATGCATAGTATCGAAATCATCTATTTCTATATACGTATAAACATTTATGTGGACAATGAAAAATTCTTCTTGAGTTCGCTAAACATTAACGTTGAATGGCACTGGTGTTGCGTCCAGATAGAATCCAGGGATTCGACAATTTGTTAATTATATCCCTTACAAGTAAGGCAATAAACCAATAAAAACTAACTTGATTTTATATACAAAGGATTAACAGCGCTAACAGTAACTCTCTCTCTCTCCATCTCTTTATCATGCCCCCCTATATACTCATACTAATGTTATAATTATAAAATATCTCAAGGAAGACTAACTGCAGAAGTTGAACGACTAATTCCTTTTGGTACGATTTCCCTAGTCAATGTAAGTCCTCCACGGTGCTTGGCGATTTCGTTGAAATCAACAAAGCACTCTCCAAGACAAGCTTCTCTACCTGACATACCATGCCTCGATCGTCTGCAATACACACGACATCTAATTGCACTTGATGCTATCTCAGGCATCTTTTTGAACTTCATTTTAAAATATTCATCCATTTTGCAACTGCCTCTAATATTGTGATATTTAGTTTTCAAGATATACTTTCTTTCCGGCAACAAGGAAATATTTACTTTCAGCTGGTTAGGCCCACCATCCTCTGGCAAAAGCATACCTTCGATCTTTGTTATTTTTCCAGCGACGTATTTCTTTTCTGAGTTCAGAACCAGTGATAAGTGAATTTTTTGTAATTTCCCACTATCGAGTGTATTTGAAGCAAGGCTTGGTAACCTCTGACCCAGATCCCCGTACGATGACAACGATTGCCTATCTAAATTCAATTCAACATCTGAAGTGTTGGACACAACAAATGTCTCATTGCTAGTCATTGTTTCTTTCCCGTTCTCTTCTGCAAAGCTACTTCTAAATCTGTCAACTTCTGTTTTTGGTTTAAATTGCTGATCACTTTCATCTTCATCCTCGTCTGCTTGAAGTTGGCGATAAAAATTGCGATTTTTTTCGCGAAGAAGATAGACAATAATTGTTGCTATAACTGCTATAACCAATATTCCTCCCAGAACTATCGCAAATATTGCATACCCTGGAAAGAACGAAGGAATTGTTACAAATCATCTTCTCTCAAAAAGCGCATCTATAGCCGTGTCCACACTACAAAACTAGCCCAGGCTTGGCCAAAGTATAAGTTGTGTCTACACTACAAATGATAAAATGGGCCGCGCCCAAGTTGCAATCCGCGTGCTTGCACAAAAGTTGTGCAACAAACATGACTGACTGCTGGCCGGAAATTTTTGGAAGAGGGGAAATCGCTAAATTTGAAATTTTGCCATGCGTTCTGTGTATAAGGCAATGTTGAACGTTGATGTTGAGCTGTTTCATGGACTCAAATGATTATTATTGCTCCATGGCCAGCAGCAAATTCATTCATTCTTCTGATTTCTCAAAACACTCGCAGTAATAAAAAGAAAACTGCCTGCTTTCCAAATTTTTCTCATGAATGTCTATTTTCCTACCACATTGCTTCACATTATAGGCCTACGCGATTGCTAATTAAAACGAGGCTCTGCCCAGGTTTCTGTCCACACTATATAAATTGGGGCTCAACATAGGCCGTGCCCTACTCAAAACCTGAGCCAAGCTAGCCTAGGTTGAGCCCTACTCAAAACCTGGGCCAGGTTACCTTAGGCGGAGCCCTACTCAAAACCGGGCCAAGTTAGCCTAGGTCGAGCCCAGGTTTTCGCGTCCACACTAGCATTGGCCAGGCCTAGGTTTTCGAAAACTGGAGCCGAGCCTGAGCTAGTTTTGTGAAGTGTGGACACGGCTTATCTTTAGTATCCCCACAAGCTAAGTTCCTAACGAGAAGTATGGTTGCAAGAGCTTTTGGAATTGAAGGGTTATACCTCTGCAATCATGTTCGAGAGATTTGCTACATTTCGGCGAAACAGGGGTACAATAGTCATCACAAAGTTGGACCCTTGGAAAGCTCACCCACTTAAAGGCATAATCCATTAAGCCTGGAAACCAGTTGGTCATGGTTTCGACATGAGTTGCATTCAACTGTTGCATATGTCACATCAGGTTGATCGTATTTGAGGTTAGATAATTGTAGGTATGGCTCCATAATCTAGTTAGTGCATGTTTCGAAACGCTTTCACTTACTGGAATACACAAAAGACCGGACTACACAACAGACCGGAATGCACAAAAATTCTAAATCTAAATGAAGCTTGAGCTTTACGCTATTCTTAAAATATTCTGAAAATTTCAGCGCTTTTGAGTCTCAAAATTCTCCTGAATATTATTCTTATGGAAAGTAATAAACATAATAATAATTTACATTGATATCCCTTCAGCAATACTCTAAAGAAACTTAATTACATATAAGTTACAAAATAAGAGTAAAAAAATAAAAACGCTGATCTTACAGGGAGTCTTTCTTTGAGGGAGCATATATTAATTTTCATTGCTGACAAAATGCTTTTTCAGATGTGTGTTAAATAGACTTAGCGATGAAGGTTCTCTCATTTTTATTGGTATATTATTCCAGGCTTTTGTACCAGCATATTGAAAACCCTTTTTGGTAGATCCAAGATTCACCATTGGAATATGTATATCCTTATTATTTTTAGTATTATCATTAGACAAAGATGATCTAAGTTGGAGCATATTCCAAAAGCTTTCAGGGCATAGCTTGTTTAAAATCTTATAAACCAAAATAGACTGATCAAAGAGAATAAGGTTCTCAACATTTACCCAATTTTTAGGCCACGGATCTTTATATCTTGCACTTTCGATGATTGATAGGGTTCTATTTTTCAAACGCTGCAGAGTTTGTACTTCAGCTGACGATAAGCTTCCCCATACTACGTGTACGAGTGTAATTCTCTATAGAGAAGCTGCTATTGGAGGACGAGAGTCTAGGGCCTCTGGGAAGGGGCAAGCGGGCAAATTTCCCCAAAGCCTCAAGGTCCAAAGGGCCTCATAACACCCCAAATATCTTAAGATCCAAGGGGCCCCATACAACAAACAAACAAACAAACAATTAATTTTCCAAAGTTAATTGCTAGATCTTGAAAATTTTCTCGTAATTCTCATCTGCCCAGGGGCTTCTGAATTCTTTTGGCGGTAATACGAGTGTCGAAATTCCCAAATTGAAGGGAAACCACACATTATCTGAGAGCCTATATTCAAAAATTATGATATAAATACTTTCGAAAAGATCTTACATACCTATATATCGTAATTAAGAAAGCGTGCGCATGCGTATAATATTTCATTACATTTCTTCTGTTTATGGCCTGCGGCCTTTGATAAAACGCAAAATTTGGCCAATTTTGAGAAAAAAGGTTGACCATGCATGGCTTAAAATGTAGCCCAAAGTGNGACGGTAGACCAAATTTTTTCTCTGGCGTTATAAGGGCCGGCGTCAAAATGGCTGGTGTTCAAGGATGCCTGCAGCACGGGGGCAGCGGGGGTCGTCGCCCCCTCTGCCGTCCACCAACGGGGGCAAGAGAAGGACAAGACTTGTCCCTTTGAGAGAAGACGTTTGGGTAATCATTTTGTTCTCTATTTACAACAAACACTCCAAAATTGCATTCTCTAGCCAGCTGAGAACCCTAATATTAAACATTTTCCACTGGACCCAACCATTGTGGGCCGTTTGATTAGATACTGGACATGAGAGAATCGCATGAAACTTCTTTGTGTTATACAAGTTTTGTCATAAGCCCTCGAACTCCACCCCACCCCACCCCACCCCCACACACACACACACTTTTCAGTAGCTAGGGACACATTGCTGAAAGTTTAAGAATCTATAGTGATTATTGCAGAAGCAACCTAACGATGCTGTTTGGAAGACTCATTTCCAAGTTGCCCACATGAGGAGCCTGTCCGATTTCGTTCAGAATTGCTTCCTGCACCTTTTAATAATTAATCATCATGAAAGATATTTATGTGGTATGTCGTTGAAGTCGGATCTCCGGTGTCCTATGGATAAATCCTACCTCCACTACCCTTTTTTNTTGTGCAAGCGTCCCTGCCGGCGTTAAATTAAGGCCAGCGCATAAGGGGCCATAAGGTAGCTCCTTATTGGAAACCAAGTTTAATTGTCAAAACAAAAAACTATCAAATGGATGAATGCTTCTAAAGACTCAAGTACCAAAGATGGGTGTTGATAAAGTAAGAAGTAAGATCACATATCAATTGAGCGCCTCTGTAGCAACGGTACACCCATGAGATTGACAGAGAAATAGAAAGAGAAAATGGGGATTCTTTAGGCTACAAAAACACACGCATGTGCTTGGCTTCCTTCCATCGGCATGTTTGGTAAATATCAGGTGCATAAATTCTTTAACAAGTAGCTGTTTAACCGGCAACTGCTTTTTAAAGATGCAGCGTTCACGTCAATCAATAAAAAACGTGCAAACCACGGCAATCAAACTCTCCAAGTATAGGTGCAAACAGAGCTTTACTCTGAAAGAAATAAAAACGAAGAGTACTACAGTAAGTTGAAGCAAATACATTTGATTTTACTTACACGGGATACTCATGTCCTGCTCTTCTGTTTCGAAGTCTTTTTGATGCTTTCTTCAAACAACGAGAAACTTGGTGATTCACAGATTTCTATGGTAATTATCTGACGGGGGTGAACAATTATGCGGTTTTTCATTGTTTTAAGTTTTTGCATATTAAAGCCTGTATGATTGTTGAAATGTTTGTTAGAATTCTTTTCTCGGATGATGTGTTTTACAGCAAACGCACCGCTGTCAAAAGATAAATTTAGTGGAAATGTCTGCTTATTGCCTGACCTATTCCTACAATGCGCCTATGAAATTCAACATCACATGCTTTCTTATAAAGTGAAGCGAACCTCCGTATAACAGAAACCAACGGGACCAATGTCATTGTCCGCTGCAGCAAGGTTTTTCACGAAAAATTAGGCGGAGCAAAGGGGCTGAATTTGCCGAGTATTTTAGGAGAAACACGTGTACTCGACAAATACTTGAGAATATTGGTTGGTTAAGCGTGTTTTTGTGAGAAAAGGTGTACAAGAAAATCGAGGCTCAAGCAAAAAATTGACTTTCTTATTAGAAAATCGAGTATTTGGCTTTTGGTTTTACTACTTTTGCCAAGAATTTGCCGACACGATGGCACCTGGGAGGAACTCCCCCTTTGCCCCAATAGCCGCTACTGGTCAGGTATCCACTGGTCAGGTTCCAGCATAAGACATGTGACATTTGGGTCTCAAATATCTATCAATTTTCTGGAGATGTCCATTGTCTGGAGATTACCATTGTCTGGAGGTGTCCATAGTCTGGGAGTGTCTGTTGATTGAGGTTCAACTACCTTGCTTTACCCTTTTAAATTTACATTTCAATATTCTAGGGAGAATTGCCCCTCAACAGAAGTTGACTTGCAAAGGGCCCTCCAAAAGCAGAACCATTTAACTACCATATTTACAGCCTGTCAGGCCTTTCCTACAGTTGGGTACAGGTTGTGTTGGCAAAGTTGGCTTAGATTAGGTTCATTATATGTTATTGTAATGTAGCTATGTTTAGCGCCAACGTTAAATAAAGTGATTATTATTACTGTTATTAAGTTGTGTATCAAGCTCCCCAGACAAAATCCCCGTTGGAAAATCACCACGTTTCCCATTTCTGCAAGCAAGCTTTTTAATTTTCGAATTCTAAGAGCCACGCCCATTTCTCCGGCAAAATCTAAAGTGAATATAGGAACATACCTTCAATAAAGTTTTGCGCGTGTCAGAGGTTTGTCCTGCGAAATTTTATGTGACTGATGCTTTTCTTTAGTAACAGTACCTCAGGGGCGTTGTGGCCGGGGAACAGGAGGGGTTATGGCCCCTCCAATGTTTTCGAAATTGTCGGATGTTTGGAAATTGCACTGTTTTGTTTGAAATTTTCGTTCTTTTGCTGTTGGTAAAGATGAAGGCTTAGAATCTAATTGGAAAATCTTTGAACTTGGCCCTCCTACTCTACAGGTAACACGACGCCCCTGCAGTAGCTGGTCAAGTGGTCCTGGGAGCAGAAAGTTGGTTGCCCTGAAAAATATCTTGTACTGCCGTTTGTGCCTTGCGGAATGGCAATTTTTCCCTGTGGGGGTTGACTCACCCTCATACCCCTTTAACTTTCGTCACTAACCCTACACCACCCAAAAATGCTTTTTAGGAATGGCACTGTCCTGTGTACGTTATTATTCGCAATTACAACGTAAACGAACAATGAAGAGAGATTTGATACAAATCAGTTCTCTTGATACCTAAGATATCGCCTGTTTTGCTCAAATAACAGATTATGACTATCTAAAATCTTGAATGCAAAGCATACACCTAGCTACAAATCGCATCCCTTTTAAATGTGGCCAGTTGACTAGAATTTTATCTGAAATAAAACAAAGAATAACATTCTCGNGCTTATCGAAAAAAATTCGTTCAAGTCACGGCAAGATTACATGAATACATGCATCCACTACATGCATACGTAAGGGCACTTATTCAACAAATTCTTAACTCCTGTTCGGTTCCATATTCGGTAGAGCTATGAACGAAATTCCTTCAAAAAAATTAACTAAGTAAAGGGCTATTCCTGTGCAAGAATGCATTATATGTTCCAATGGATAGGTCTTCTCAAATACTTATTATACAGCTTCTAAACTGAAGTGAAGACCCTACTGGCTTGCGTCATCTGTGTTTGACGCTAAGTACGCAGCGCAGATAACAGACCAGTTATTTTGTAACAGACAGAGTTCACTTTTTAAAACCCTGATCTTTGCTGGTTTGACAAGGAGTAGACGCACAATAAAAATTTCTGGAAGAATAACAAATTTGGAAATTGGAATTCGTTAACAGTAGCTACATCAAAAGTTCTCCAAGACTCTAATTAGGTAATCAAATATTTTAGCTAGCTGCGTTACATGGTAGTTACATATTAATTACTATGTTACCCTGTAGTTACACATTGATTGCAAAGTAAACTTTGTAGGCAACAGGGTTTTTAGCCTTAATCAGAGAATAAGAAGAGAAAAGGATATTGAATAAACACCTTTCAATACCCCAGTCAAAATACACACATTTTTTCATAAGAATGGCTAACTTTCTACTGAGCCTCAATATTCTTAAATTTTTCAGGTTTTGTGGCTAAAATTATTCCCAAATTATCCATTAATTTGAAAGATGTAACCTCGTCAGAAAATGAAAGGAATGTATTGAAATCTTTGTTAATGTTTTACGTCATCATAAAGCAAACCAAAGGAGAAACTGAGTAGTAAACATTGTGTCAATATTGCAAATGTTAGTCTACAACCAGTACTATAAGTCGAATGCACAAAAGTTCCAAATCTTGACGAAACTTGAGCCTTGAATTATTCTTAAACTATTCTTAAATTTCAGCAATTCTCAGCCTTGATATTCTTATAAACTTTATGCTTATGAAAAAAGTGTGCATTGCCATAGAACAAGACAGGTCATGTTACATTGCGAGAATCAATGGTAACTCTAAAGCATTATAAGTTTGAAACTATAAACAGCTTCCCGTTGTAGATCGGCAAAGAAATCTTTGTCACCATTACTAAGTCGTGAGGCCAACGTTCTTGCTTCCATAGCTATGCATAACAACAACCTAAAGAACACACTTGTCAATACTCAATTTATATTGAGGTGAACATCCTTAAACCCTGGCCTAACAATCAAACGGTAACTCAACATTAAGTTAACAATTGTTGGGCCAATGCTTGGTGGCGGTTTCGGGGTGTAATGGCCAATGGGACTTGGGAAATGAAGATAGCCGCAAAATTCTAAAAAGGGGGCGGCCTCATACACCAAGAGAAACACTATAATAATGGACAGTAGCAATAGAAACAAAACTAAGTTAACAAGCATAAGATTCTGGGATGATGACAACAACTTGTAAGGAAAGTGAAAGGAAACCGTCAGATTAAATTTCCATTAAGGTCCAATCGCATCTGAGCGAAGTAAAGCAGTGGTCATTTTAAATCCTTGGTACCAGGGTGAAGGATAACTTCACATAATCAAACAAAATTTATACCCCATTTTAAATATTGAAAAAGTTTTCATATCCCACCATCTTTCAGTGAAATGGTTTTGCACCCCATCCAAATACATCCATACATTCAATGTGTGTATATATTTGGATGAGGGGGATGGGGGTATACATACCGAGTCTATGCTGTGCAACAATTGAGTGTACAACTTGTTTTGAGTTTATGATGTATACTAAATCCTAAATGCTGCTACTTTATCCTTTGGGTGTTGATTAATGACTTAACATGCATTTTTTCAAAGCAAAATAGTTTCACACCTCACAAAAATATTTCTTGAAAGTTTCCTTCCCCCTTCCCTCCAAATAATCGCTTAAAGTTTCATACTCCTGTCAAAATCCTCCTCCCTGGTACCCATCATTACAAATGACCACTCCCAAAGCTACAATGGAAACATTGCATCAGCAAATATGCTGCAAATAAATTAAAATGATGAAAACTCCTCAGAAAATCAAATCCTCGTAATATTTGAAATTTAGTTATCAATAATAAAAATACTCTACATTCCATTCCCAAGTCACGTCTTTTTTAAAAGAAAAAAGTTTTTAAGAAAATGAGGCTCAAATGGCTAAAATCTTAAGACCATCTTAATAAAATCGAACGGCTCAATTTCCAAAATTAAGTGTTTTTACTGGCCAAAAATCGATATTCTGTCATTATTGCATTTAAACTGTTGAAGATGAAATTCAAATTCGAGCATACAAGTTTAACAAATAAAAGTTCAACCATTTTAGCCGGTTTATTTTATCAATAGGAAACAGAACCTTAAGAACATCTCAGTCTCCTTTACGGGCAAAGCTAAGAAAATTTAGGCTCAGGTAAAATGATGGTTTTCTTATAAAAAAAACGTGCATGACTCTCGTTAAACGCATAGATAATGACCCTAAAATTATCGTCTAAATGTCCAATCTGAAATCTAGATTGTGCATTAGCATAGCTATTCATTGTTTGAAAACTGGCTCGGAAACATCAGCACAGTAGAGGACATAAACCTCAGGCTTTCGACGTCTTCCAGAAACCTTCTAGCTTCAATGCTAATGTCCTCCTTTCCAGCAGCGTTGGTCATAGATCCGAGGTTGAATGGAAGGGAACTTGATCCTTTGCTACTACGAGGGGGAAGATAGAATTGTTTCTTGTCCTGTGTATCGGCTTGCATAGTTGACGATTCAGTTGTTAATTCAATGTCACGTAGTTCAATATTGCTCAATGACGAAGAGGACCCTAGAAACCATAAAGGGCGAATAACAATTACAAACAGATTTAACAAAACTGTGCTAAGTAAATAGTTTTAGCTCTTAATTCGTGCTGGATTAAATTTTTTGAAACGTGATACAAGAATAAACTCTAGCAAACCAGAGAAAATAGACAGTAAAGTGCATAGCTGAGAATAACGTCAGAAAAAGAGGTTACGCACTCACTGTGACAACCACTGGCTAAAATGCTCTCAATTGTAGCATGGGAGATAATTCGCATGGTCAAACCACGAATGCGGATGCTGATAGCACTTGTAGCGATGAAATACCTCAAATACAACCCTCCCTTCTCCTATAATACTACATACAGATGAAAGATTATCATAAGATGATAAAAACATATGTCTGATAGAAGATTCACGCATTTCCAATGAACTTTCTAAGCCAACACCACAAACCCATTTAGATTTCAACTCAAACCTTAGGCTGGCCGCAGTGACGGTGGATGCGTTGAGAGTCAAGGTTTGGTAACTAACAGTAGAGTCATCTCCCTCCTTCACCGCGGTGCATAGATCATTTATAAAAAAGATCAGTGACGTGACATAGGTTGGAAATAGGACAACTAAGGGCCCCTAAGCTTTTGTGGAACTGAAGGGAGCTTCACAGGCTCTGAAGCGAGAAGTCCTTTTGAATTTTCTGGATTGAAAATTAAGATTGGGTCCCAATCTTACTGAATTCGTAGGGGCTTTGAGCGTCTCTGTTACGAAACCGAAACAGAGACGTGAAAAAACGACGTGAAACCCAATGCAATTGGAAAAATCCGAACACCTAGATCGCATCTTCCTATCAACACGAGTTGCTTGTGTACCGCACGAGATCATTGCTGGGTACAACATTGCAGATCGTTGTTGATGTCCCACCCAGGGATGGCGTTACCAGGAATGCATGGGAGGCCTGCAGCCCCCAAAATTCTATCTAGCCCCCGTCGGAAAAGCTGTTTAGAACCTTGTGTAGGATTTTGCTGTTGTCTTTTGTATTCGCTGAGGTAATTGTTTTGTATAAGCCAGCAAAAGCAGACTTACCTGTAATTTTCTTGGCTTTAAGTTCATAAAAATCAATATTTGTTAAACAGCTTAGAGAAAATCTCCTTTACAAAGTCGGTCATCAGTCGCAACAACAGTCTATTTGGCAGTCGTTGGCAGCCATATTGCTTCCGCATGCATGTTTCAATCCAAAGAGCTTAGAACAATAGAGCGCTCATTCTAGTCCTAACATTTCTATGGTTGTACCAATATGGAACAGTCTCCCACAAAATTTCATTGAACAAACACATTCAAATGTATTTTTTAATTTATGTAGAACACATCTCAGCGAACTAACGTTGTGTTATACCAGCTGCATCAACCATTGTGTCGTTGAATGTAAATATGATGATGATTGATGATGATGATGATAATGATGATGATGATGATGATAATGATGATGATGATGATGATGATAATGATGATGATGATGATGATAATGATGATGATGATGATGATGATAATGATGATGACGATGATGATGATGATGATTGATGATGACGATGATGATGATGATGATGA
>OLMO02000275.1:2138100-2152614 GCA_900291935.2 Cassiopea xamachana
GCTTATCGAAAAAAATTCGTTCAAGTCACGGCAAGATTACATGAATACATGCATCCACTACATGCATACGTAAGGGCACTTATTCAGCAAATTCTTAACTCCTGTTCGGTTCCATATTCGGTAGAGCTATGAACGAAATTCCTTCAAAAAAATTAACTAAGTAAAGGGCCATTCCTGTGCAAGAATACATTGTATGTTCCAAAGGATAGGTCTTCTCAAATACTTATTATACAGCTTCTAAACTGAAGTGAAGACCCTACTGGCTTGCGTCACCTGTGTTTGACGCTAAGTACGCAGCGCAAATAACAGACCAGTTATTTTGTAACAGACAGAGTTCACTTTTTAAAACCCTGATCTTTGCTGGTTTGATAAGGAGTAGACGCACAATAAAAATTTCTGGAAGAATAACAAATTTGGAAATTGGAATTCGTTAACAGTAGCTACATCAAAAGTTCTCCAAGACTCTAATTAGGTAATCAAATATTTTAGCTAGCTGCGTTACATGGTAGTTACATTTTAATTACTATGTTACCCTGTAGTTACACATTGATTGCAAAGCAAACTTTGTAGGCAACAGGATTTTTAGCATTAATCAGTGAATAAGAAGAGAAAAGGATATTGAATAAACACTTTTCAATACCCCAGTCAAAATACACACATTTTTTCATAAGAATAGCTAACTTTCTACTGAACTTCAATATTCTTAAATTTTTCAGGTTTTGTGGCTAAAATTATTCCCAAATTATCCATTAACTTGAAAGATGCAACCTCGTCTGAAAATGAAAGGAATGTATTGAAATCTTTGTTAATGTTTTACGTCATCATAAAGCAAACCAAAGGAGAAACTGAGTAGTAAACATTGTGTCAATACCGCAAATGTTAGTCTACAACCAGTACTATAAGTCGAATGCACAAAAGTTCCAAATCTTGACGAAACTTGAGCCTTGAATTATTCTTAAACTATTCTTAAATTTCAGCAATTCTCAGCCTTGATATTCTTATAAACTTTATGCTTATGAAAAAAGTGTGCATTGCCATAGAACAAGACAAGTCATGTTACATTGCGAGAATCAATGGTAACTCTAAAGCATTATAAGTTTGAAACTATAAACAGCTTCCCGTTGTAGAGCGGCATAGAAAACTTTGTCACCATTACTAAGTCATGAGACCAAAGTTCTTGCTTTCATAGCTATGCATAACAATAACCTAAAGAACACATTTCTCAATACTCAATTTATGTTGAGGTAAAAATCCTTAAACCCTGGCCTAACAATCAAACGGTAACTCAACATTAAGTTAACAATTGTTGGGCCAATGCTTTGTGGCGGTTTCTGGGTGCAATGGCCAATGGGACTTGGGAAATGAAGATAGCTGCAAAATTCTAAAAAGGGGGCGGCTTCATACACCAAGAGAAAAACTATAATAACGGAAAGTAGCAATAGAAACAAAAGTGCCCATCCTAAGTTAACAAGCATAAGATTCTGGGATGATGAAAACAACTTGTAAGGAAAGTGAAAGAAAACCGTCAGATTAAATTTCCATTAAGGTCCAATCGCATCTGTGCGAAGTAAAGCAGTGGTCATTTTAAATCCTTGGTAACAGGGTGAAGGATAACTTCACATAATCAAACAAAATTTATACCCCATTTTAAATATTGAAAAAGTTTTCATATCCCACCATCTATCAGTGAAATGGTTTGGTACCCCATCTAAATATATACATACATTTAATGTGTATATATATTTGGATGGGGGTATACATACCGAGTGTATGCTGTGAAACAATTGAGTGTACAACTTGTTCTGAGTTTATGATGTATACTAAGTCTTAAACGCTGCTACTTTATCCTTTAGGTGTTGAGTAATGACTTAACATACATTTTTTCAAAGCAAAATGGTTTCACACCTCACAAAAATATTTCTTGAAAGTTTCCTTCCCCCTTCCCTCCAAATAATCGCTTAAAGTTTCATACTCCTGTCAAAATCCTCCTCCCTGGTACCCATCATTACAAATGACCACTCCCAAAGCTGCAATGGAAACATTGCATCAGCAAATATGCTGCAAATAAATTAAAATGATGAAAACTCCTCAGAAAATCAAATCCTCGTAATATTTGAAATTTAGTTATCAATAATAAAAATACTCTACATTCCATTCCCAAGTCACGTTTTTTTTAAAAGAAAAGTGTTTAAGAAAATGAGGCTCAAATGGCCAAAATCTTAAGACAATCTTAAGAAAATCGAACGGCTCAATTTCCAAAATTAAGTGTGTTTGCTGGCCAAAAATCGATATTCTGTCATTATTGCATTGAAAATATTGAAGATGAAATTCAAATTCGAGTATAAAAGTTTAACAAATAAAAGTGCAACCCATTTTAGCCGGTTTATTTTATCAATAGGAAACAGAACTTTAAGAACAACTCAGTCTCCTTTACGGGCAAAGCTAAGAAAATTTAGGCTCAGGTAAAATGATAGTTTTCTTATAAAAAAAACGTGCATGACTCTCGTTAAACGCATAGATAATGACCCTAAAATTATCGTCTAAATGTCCAATCTCAAATCTAGATTGTGCATTAGCATAGCTATTCACTGTTTGAAAACTGGCTCGGAAACATCAGCACAGTGGAGGACATAAACCTCAGGCTTTCGACGTCTTCCAGAAACCTTCTAGCTTCAATGCTAATCTCCTCCTTTCCAGTAGCGTTGGTCATAGATCCGAGGTTGAATGGAAGGCAACTTGATCCTTTGCTACTACGAGGGGGAAGATAGAATTGTTTCTTGTCCTGTGTATCGGCTTGCATAGTTGACGATTCAGTTGTTAATTCAATGTCACGTAGTTCAATATTGCTCAATGACGAGGAGGACCCTAGAAACCATAAAGGGCGAATAACAATTACAAAAAGATTTAACAAAAATGTGCTAAGTAAATAGTTCTAGCTCTTACTTCGTGCTGGATTAAATTTTTTGAAACGTGATACAAGTATAAACTCTAGCAAACCAGAGAACATAGACAGTAAAGTGCATAGCTGAGAAAAACGTCAGAAAAAGAGGTTACGCACTCACTGTGACAACCACTGGCTAAAATGCTCTCAATTGTAGCATGGGAGATAATTCGCATGGTCAAACCACGAATGCGGATGCTGATAGCACTTCTAGTGATGAAATACCTCAAATACAACCCTCCCTTCTCCTAAAATACTACATACAGATGAAATGATTATCATAAGATGATAAAAACATATGTCTGATAGAAGATTCACGCATTTCCAATGAACTTTCTAAGCCAACACCACAAACCCATTTAGATTTCAACTCAAACCTTAGGCTGGCCGCAATGACGGTGGATGCGTTGAGAGTCAAGATTTGGTAACAAACAGTAGAGCCATCTCCCTCCTTCACTGCGGTGCATAGATCATTTATAAAAAAGATCAGTGACGTGACGTAGGTTGGAATAGGACAACTAAGGGTCCCCAAGCTTTTGTGGAACTGAAGGGAGCCTCAGAGGCTCTGAAGCGAGAAGTCCTTTTGTATTTTCTGGATTGAAAATTAAGATTGGGTCCCAATCTTACTGAATTCCTAGGGGCTTTGAGCGTCTCTGTTACGATGCCGAAAAAGAGACAGAGACGTGAAAAAACGACGTGAAATCCAATGCAATTGGAAAAATCGAAACACCTAGATCGCATTTTCCTATCAATACGAGTTGCTTGTGTATCGCACGAGATCATTGCTGGGTACAACATTGCGGATCGTTGTTGGGTCCCACCCAGGGATGGCGTTACCAGGAATGCATGGGAGGCCTGCAGCCCCCAAAATTCTATCTAGCCCCCGTCGGAAAAGCTGTTTAGAACCTTGTGTAGGATTTTGCTGTTGTCTTTTGTATTCGCTGAGGTAAGTGTTTTGTATTCGCCAGCAAAAGCAGACTTACCTGTAATTTTCCTGGCTTTAAGTTCATAAAAATCAATATTTGTTAAACAGCTTAGAGATAATCTCCTTTACAAAGTCGGTCATCAGTCGCAACAACAGTCTATTTGCCAGTCGTTGGCAGCCATATTGCTTCCGCATGCATGTTTCAATCCAAAGAGCTTAGAACAATAGAGCGCTCATTCTAGTCGTAGTATTTCTATGGTTTTACCAATATGGAACAGTCTCCCACAAAATGTCATTGAACAAACACATTCAAATGTATTTTTTAATTTATGTAGAACACATCTCAGCGAACTAACGTTGTGTTATACCAGCTGCATCAACCATTGTGTCGTTGAATGTAAATATGATGATGATTGATGATGACGATGACGATGATGATGATGATGATGATGATGATGATAATAATCATGATGACGATGATGATAATGATGATGACGATGATAATCATGATGATGATGAAGATGATGATTGATGATGATGATGATGGAGATGATGATTGATGATGATGATGATGGAGATGATGATTGATGATGATGATGATGATGATGATGATGATGATGATGATGATGATGATGATTGATGATTGATGATGATGATTGATGATTGATGATTATGATGATCACGGTACTTAAATTTTTAAAGATTCATATACACTGTTAGCAATGTCACGATCTGTTTTCTTTTTTTTTCTAATCAATTTGAAGGCTAAACTTTTCCCCCCTCGCTCGCTGTCGGCACTTTGACAGTGCTCACTCCTCAAATATTTCTTTACTGCTGCCACCTATGTTGGATCTGACATTATGGAGCATTATTGGGTCCGACATTTTGGAAAATTGTTGAGTCAGACATTGTGGATCATTGTTTGGTCCTACATTGTGGAACATTGCTTGGTCAGGCATTGTGTAACATTGTTGGGTCCTACATTGTGTAACATTGTTGGGTTCTACATTCTGGAACATTATAGAGTCCAGCATTGTGGAACATTGTTTGGTCAGACATCGTGGAATATTGTTGGGTCCTACATTTTGGAACATTATTGAGTCGAATATTGCGGAATATTGTTTGGTCAGACATAGTGGAACATTGTTGGATCCTACATTTTGGAATATTATCGAGTCCAGCATGGTGAAACATTGTTTGGTCAAACATTGTAGATCATTGTTGAGTCCTACATTGTAGATCATTGTTGGGTCCTACACTATGGAACATTGTTGTGCCAGACATTGTGCAACATTGTTAGGCTCAATATTGTGCATCAATGTTGGGTCCGACAATGCGGAGCCTTGCATTAACAGTATGCAGTAGTGTACTCTTCATAGAATGCAACTCTATATGGTTTTAAAAGATTTACAAATGCCCAGCTATAATTGATCGAAAAGACGAAAACACAGTGTCAATTAAATGCAAGAGAAGGAAGGAAAAATGTGCACCAAGTCAAATGCGACCAACACTACTTGAAAGGCAGACTTTTGGCTCACCTGTGGAATTTATTGACGCAGGTGCAACTGAACTTCCTCCAGAAAAGAATTCCAGATCCAACGAGTTTGTTTCGGATGTTGAATCCGATCCACTGTCACCTTAAAAATAACTTTCACTTTTCAAGAAGTCAAATTTTCGAATGTAAAAGTGGCCTAAAATAATCCTTGTTTGCTATCGCTTTCTGTTGCTTACTCTGAGAGTTCACCGTGACGAAGGTGAAATGCCATCTATTTAAGTACGAAGAATAGTTGAGACAAAAACCTAATTGGTGCACTTCATATAACTACATGTATATACATCAATAGCATTAGCCTCCATCATAGCGACAGAACTATTTACCAGCTATATACGACGCGAATAGACAGCAAATAACAATGAAAAAGGATTAAGTGAAAGAAAATATTTTCATTTCCAGAGCACCAGTGCCACGCAGAGGATCTTTGGGCTCCGAGGCAAGGCACGCCAGAGGAGCGCTTATAAATTTTATTGGCCCCTATAGCCTTCGGACCTCTGATTAGTGACCCCCGTGACTCATACTTCCTCAGCACTGTAGACAACGGTATGTGCGATTGCCATGGTCACTGATCCAAGGAAGCAAGGGACCCGCAGCAGATAGGATTTCCATAACCTTGTTTACTATTGGAAAGAATTAATAAATGGATTGGAAAAGGCTAAAGGAAATGTGCATGTTTCGCAACCTAATCTGTACTACTGTCGCAAATATGAATTGTTCAGGGAGATATTAAAACAAGTGTGTGTTATTGAATGCCATTGTATAGAGATGAAAGAAATTGATAAAAGGAATAAAATAAATAAAATAAATGAATGGCTAAGCGGATTGTGGGAAGCCCTCGGGATTCAAACATCAAAATAAGGATACGCAAAGCGCGACTGAAGTTGCGTGAAATGGGATTTCCTACTACAATGCAACATAGCCACAATGTTTAAAGAAGGTACCTTTCTTTAGATAAGAGACCGGAGGCACACTCTGAAGGTCCAGCTGAAATTGAACGCAGTACATCAATTGTTGCAAAAAAATAGTGACAAAACTAAGGATGGAATCACAGCAAAGGTGCAAACTCTGAGCCTCAATTCTTCGCATGTAAAACTATTCACTAAAACCAACGCGAAATAAAAACTTAAGAGTGAGAAACAATAAAATGCCAAAAATATCATGACCAACCCCCCCCCATAGGTAAGCAAATAATAGGTATAGGCCTACCTCTTTCTGTTGACTCTGCGCCAGTAGCGTCGGCTTTAACAAAGAGGAGAACCTCGTCGCTGGCTCTGGGATTAAAATTTGCTCACCAAAATTCTCCATATCCTACGAAACGAACACAAATAATACAGCATAATAGACAAGAATGAAGAGGGGGTACAGTCAAACCTCTAATAGCTGCCACTTTTAGATTCAAAGCCGAGTGGCCGTTAACAGGTGGCCGTAATTCGGAAGTTTACTAAAAACTTCACAAAATCTTACCCTAGACAGATTTCGTGTCGTTATTTATCAGTTTGAAGATACTAGAGTGCCCCTAAACTAGTCGGTCTTTGACGAGGATCTACAAATATCTGTACATTCATAAATAAACAATACTACAGTAAGAAGACAATTATACAGGCTAATATAATTCAAAACATAATAGTTCCTAATTTTTGTAAGTTATAAAAAGACAAGTACATAGGCCTATAATATTTCAATTTTCTCCTTTTCTCTTGTCTTCTTTACATGCCTCATCGATGGATATTTTCTTTCCTTCGATTTTCATAAATACACAGTTTATGTTGAAAGAATCTCCTCTAAATCCACAAAGACAGGGCACTTACATCCCAAAGCCTGCTCCTCTACTACGACTGTTTCTACTAGAATCAATAGCACGTTATCTAATGACAGTTTTTGCCAATTTCAAGACCAAATTTCAATAATTTCAGGAAAAATACTTGAACTAGTCCATTTGTGTGGTCGCTGTTAGAGGGAAGATTTTGGAAACGTTTTCATTTGGGTCTGAACCAGGTGGCCGCTAAAAGATATTGGGAGGTGACCGCTATTCACAGGTTCACCATCTCGGGATTGATATGGGAAAGTGTTTAGGACTGAAGGATAATGGCCGCTATTGAGAGGTGGCCGTTAATCGGAGGTGGTCGATATTAGAGGCTCGACTGCATGCCGTATGAAAATAAAGCATCAAAGAAAGATCACGGACAATAGAGGAGAAGCTAAAGGATAGGTAAACGTTACTCTTGCCTTTTACTAAGGTAGGGGAAAGAAGGGGTGAGTACCACTTTGATGAAGTAGGTTATAAATTTCCACAGAAAGCACGATATTATGTGAAAGTGCTATAATCAATTAAATTCAACCTGACAACAATAACATATTATTTATTTCCAAGCAAGATTTTCTTCACTGCTAAACCTTTCTACAAGGCATTTTTACAGGTCATGAACCCTAATGTTCTCGTTTGATTTTGGCCTAGAATGCACCGTAATATGTACCCCTGCCGTCCCACTATAGGTCTGGCGTCCCTGCGAATGACGCAAGCTTTTACTTACAAAACTAGCAACCGAAGATGCTGGCGACAGGGAAGATAGTGTATCCTTGCTTGAATGTGTGTGCTTTATCTACAATTGAAATGAATCGTTTATCTAAACAGCTGAATAACATTAATGCTCTGCACATCACATAAATTGAAATTAGAAGAACTTAACTAATAACTACAAAGCTTTAGTTTACAAAATTTGATTCCAATGTCCTCTGCTGGGCAGGGACGAAGCTAAAGAAAATTTTTATTGGTGTGTACAACCCTAATTTGCTGACAAACAGACTTCGTTCGAGTCCAATTTTCCGACAAATAGGACTTTCCTTGGGTTTTATCAGCAATACAACGTTGACAAGCACTACTGATGTTCAGCAAATGTTTCAGCAAGGCAAATATTGCAGGAGTGCGGCTATGAAATGCATTATGGCTATGCCCCTGCTGCTGGGTCATTGACGTGAAGACTTGGGAGGAGCGTATCCTAGCTTATTCACTGCATTCCACGTGCAGGTTCGTGCTGTGTGGAGTAGATAAAACTTAAGTGCTTTTTAAGAATATTCTTTTTGAGGACCAAAAAAATATTTTAAGAAGTATTTTTTGTGTGCTTACATGACAAAAAGCAAACCATTTCCTGAATAAATCTGCCGTTGAAGATTCTCTCTCAAAGAATTGATCAACAACTAAAGAGTCCACATGGAGTTTTTTTTCTAAAATGCACCAATTTAAGAAGCTTCTAAGCGTCTTTACAAACCCAAATCAAATCTAAGGACTTTTTAAGAAGTTTAAGGAGTAGCAAGAACCCTGACGTGAGTGACAAAAAAATCGCTGGAGCGAATTGCTAGCCTAGTGGCAACTTCTATATGCATTAAATTTAGTTCTGATTGTGAGGCAATAGAAGGCTTTATTATTCCTTTAGCTGCTAGCTGGAAAATGAGCTCTTCACTACTGTTTAACTTATCATTAGTTCACAATTACAGTCAAATACACAAAGTTTATGCTAACTGGACAGCAATATAGAATAATGATTAGAAGCTGGTATGTGTTTAAATATTGATTGCCGACCATCTGCTAAAGAAGGGTAGTTCATTGTCTTCTTTCTACATCACTGAATCAATTGGTCTCAATGGAGAAACATACAATTTGAATAAATGAACAGCAAAAAGGAATAGATCTGTTTTCAAATCTGGAGACTTTGTTTCAATTATACAATCTAGAAAGACCAATGCAAGGAACCACACTATTAGCATATCCAACAAGTCACGGATCAACCACCAAAATAGAGCCTACAGTTGATGAAATAGGTCTTCATTGCTAAACAGTAAAGCTAGCTATCATAATTGTCTTACCATTATCTTCTCAAATGTCACATTGACAGACTGAAGTAACCACTTGAAATTGTCTGATGATGTGTAGCTAAGCTTCCAGGTTTCTTCCAGTGCATCACTGTCAGACAATCTGCTCCAAACACCACTAAAACTAGAAACACAGGTTTTAAACAAAGCATAAACAGATATTACTTAAAATACAACTAAGTGAGTTGGGAAGCTAACAAAGTGAATGATTTTTTTCAATCTCCATCAATACTGTTTAATACTGTCTCTGTTACCTGCTGTAGAAGTTACTCATGGTCGTAACTGTAACCTTGAGATGAAGAAAGGCTTAGATGAACAACATTTGGGCATAAGTTAATATCAATCTCTATTTTGCTACAAATTTCAGGCATCAGAAAATATATTTTAAAGATAGCTAAAGAGCTAAAAAATATCTTGTTCTTTCAACTTACTCTTGGTCTCTTTCATCATGTAAAAATTTTTCAACATTTGAAAGCTTGAATAATGTTACTGAACCAAGTCCTACATTCTCTCTTTTTGGGAAGCATGGAGCAAGAAGCAGAGATACTGCTGATCCACATGGCATCTGAAAATGAAAGTTTGTACACTATGAAATCTCAACTACTTAACAAGCACAGAACAAAGCTAGCAAAATATGAAAAGAACTAGTATAACAGAAAATATCTAATTTTTACAGGGCCCTGATAAAATTACATTCTATAAAAACCCATTATGAAACAGAATATTGATAAAAATCAAAGGCTTTCAAATGGTTGTGTGTACTATTATTATCCACAATAGGATGCTTAGTCTATGCTTTCAAACTTCACTCCTCCTTGTATAAGGTAGTTCTACAAATGACTCCATTCAATTTCAAAGGAATGATAAGGACATGATAAAAACATTGATGATCATACATAAAACATATGCATCAGAACTGTAACAGAAATGCAAAAGTATGCAGATATCTACTAACAGTCCATTACACAAAAAGTAAACAAAAAAATATTCGCTATAGCCTTCTCACTTTTCAAATAAGTTCAAATATAGTCAAATGTATTCAACTATGTTCAAAATACTCTGCATAATCCAGCATTGAAAAATGCAGATTTTTGGATAATGCGAATCTTTTCCATATTTCAAACTTTTGCTTACTGAAGTATAATGGTTATTCTAGATATTTTGAGAAGTGGTTCAAATTTACCCAGATTCTCCATCAAATATTATTTCCAAAATGCTCAAAATTGTCAAAGTATCAAATCCATATCATGGAAAAGCCTTCTTCTAAGAGGAAGGGGATAGAAAGCACTACAAATAGAGGATCTTTCCGTAAATATTTCAATAACTGGTGGTTGTTTCTACAGGACATGGTCATTGCAGGGCTTCACTAAATTTATGCTTTCCTTGTTGAGCTCAAGTTACAACAATTAATGAAAGCATTAAGAAAATATTACTGGAAGTCATAGGAAATGTCTGTATGATTAGTCTTAAGCTGCACTTACATTATTTCAACCCAGACTCCATTTTATACTTCAAAAATTGACCCTCCTGTTTATCCTAACTTCCACTTAATCCAACTTCTGTCCTTACTCCTGATTTATGTGGAATACGCAGAGTATACTGTATTCCAGGGGTCACCAACCTTTTTTGGCTTTGAGGTGAAAATCATTACACACTTCCATTGCAGGTGTAAAATAGAGTAATAGAGTACTATTTTAGTTAGTGTTGGTCAGTACAGGGGCTACAGCGGGATAAGTGAAATTGGCAGAGTACAAAAACATCAAAATGTACAACAAACATAAACACCTTGTCAAAATTGCATATTACATTGAAAATGTATGCAATATTTCTACAACTGTTGGGGCAGGATTGGGTGGTAACTGGGGCTGGAGGTTGGTGACCCCTGGGGCTGGAGGTTGGTGACCCCTGGGGCTGGAGGTTGGTGACCCCTGGGGCTGGAGGTTGGTGACCCCTGCTTTATTCTATAAAATAGTAATTGCAAACCTTTTGACTGGGACTGCCCACCACTTTTGTACCCAATTCATTTGACTGCATAACTCCTACTTGTCTAGAAGTACTCCCAAACTCATTTTCTGGCACAAATTCCTTTCTAGTGACAGAGGGTAAGTGCTGAAAAGAATTATCTGACTGTGGTGAACTGAAAGAGGCCCAGTTATCATCATCATCATTATCAACATTTTCCTGTTGCTCATTAGCAGGAAATGCTGCAAAGCTGCCAAAAGTACTGTCAGATGCAGTGTTTGACTGAATACTTTGCTCAGCAGAGCTAAAACTTGCCCACTTGTCTTCTTCCTTATCTTCTTTATTAGACTCTGTAGAGTTGCCCCAACCAGATTCAGCTTTCAATTTACTCATATCTTCAGCATCTTTCTTTAAAGAGTCATCAGTGGCAGTACTGAAGTCTTGGAAATCATCAAAGTCATCAGTTTCCTCATTTGATGAACTGGCTGGGAAATTAGCAGGGTCTGCACCATCTCCAGTAAGTTCCTTTGAACTGATTGCATTCTTGTGTTCATTTTCACTGTCTATACTTTGGACTGATGTTGCACAAATTTTTAAATCATTAGATTCATCTTCATGGCTAAGGTTATTTTTATTTTCAGGGTCTGAATCAAGGAAAGATCTTTCAGCATCTGTGGAATCCAAGGGAGCCTCATTCTTGCTTACAAATTTATTTGACTGTGTAAATCCTTCAAAATCTTCAAATTCATCTACATAATTCTCTGTTTTGTCTCTACTTCTATTAAATGAATCATGAATATTACTTTTCATTTCTGTAACTGCTATTTTTGAAGAAGATTCAAGTCTACTGGGCAATATATCTGATCCTTTAGTTTTCTGAAAGCCCTCAAATTCATCAATTCCTTTGAAATCAATTCCATGATGGTTTTGCTGGGCAAATGATTCCTTGCCTGCAAATAAGTCCAAATTGGAAGATCTAGTTTCCTCAAGCATGTTAGTGCTGTTTGGGTCATTAACATCAGTCCTATCTGTGGAGTTAAATTCCTCAATTTTGGCATTCTTATAATCAGCAAAAGCATGTTTGTTTTCATCTTCTGAAATACTCTGAAATGCATTAGTACTTTGAAAATCCTCAAATTCAACCTCATTATTTACATCATTTTGTGGTAAAGCATATGTACTCTTTATGGACAAAAATTCCACTTCGATTTTAGAAACCTTGTTTGTGTCAGGTTGATTTTCAAAACCATTTATGCATTTTATATCCTTCTTACAGTTATCCAAATTATCTACATTTGTATCCTTACTACTTCCCAAAGTTTCATGATCTCTAGCAGCATTTTCCACCATAGAAAGAGAGTTTTCTTCATATGACAAACTCTGATTCATAATCATATTCTCAGAGAGATTTTTCTCATCATTGGCAACNCAGTTTCATTTAGTGACTTACTTCCTGGTGCAGCATTTATGGCAAATGTTTCCAAGCCTGCTGCTAAGTTACTTCTTTGATTTTCATCATCACATTGAAAATTGCTTTTGTCATGCAAAGAACTGTGCACATTACTAACAATTGAGCCTGAATCAGTGGAACTAACTGCTAGTATTTCATTCTTCACGATATCTCTTGATTGCCCATAGTCTTTGTTTTCTGTAGAAAAACTACTAGTTACTAATATATCATTATGCATTGGTGGAAAGTCAACATTGAAACTCTCTGGCATCTCCTTTATGTCAGATGCCCCCAAAGTTTCATCTACTTTTGTGCAATCAACTTCATCTTCAAATTCCATAGATCCATTTTGTAACTTCAAACTATACTCCTCAAAAGACTTCAAATTATTATTCTTAACAAATTCTTTCTCATCATCAAAGGAACTAACAAAGAAACCATCCCTAGCTGTACTTGTTTTAAAATTTGCAAAATCATCAAATTCATCCTCATTTTCAAAATTGGCTACTTTTTCATCTAGCATTTCCTCTTGTGTAACATCCTTATATATTCCATTGCTTGGTTCAGAAATGTTTGTGCTTCTATCAAAATTTACTTCAAAAATATCAGGAGGATCTGATTTCTCTTCAACAAGAGAATCAGCTTTGTGCATAAAGCCCATATTTGATGCATCTTCTAGAAGTTCACTTCCATTGCATGATAGCTTTTCAACATCTTGGTTTTCCAATTTACTATGCAATTGATCAGTTTCATTGTTTAAGCTGTCAGTGACTAGCGAGCTCTTCTGATCAACTTCCCCATTAACAAAGTCACTACTGGAGTATTTGGAGAAAGCCTCAAACTGTGAAACTTCTTCACTGCTTCCTGATTGAATTGGGGAGTTCTTGGTTTCAGATCTGTGGAGCTCCTTGATGTCTTGTGCTGCAATTTCAAGTGAAGCTTGTTGAAAAGCACCATCAATTTCTCCTACTTTTGTCTGCATTCCAGTATTCCCAGACCAATTGGACCATGAACCCCAGTTGTTGCTATCACTTCCTGTTCTTTGAAAACTTGTGAAATCTGCAAAATCATCTTCACTCGGATCACCATCTTCGTCATCCAAGGGAGGCGGCTCATTATCAAACATTGGGGGATAAATTGACTCCCCATAGAGCCCACTATTGCTTGAGACGGCTTTGTCACTCATCGTGTGCTTGTCAAAAGCCGTTTATTTATCTAGATGACTGACAACAGATCGCATCACTTAATGTAACTTTGGTACAAAACCATTCACCATCCACTTCCATTGTCTCATTGATACTGCTGTAGCAAATAAATTATGCTTATTGAACTATACTTCTGAATTTACTGCTTTGCCGTCTGCGACATTCATCAATGAGAGCCTACATAAAAAAACTTCGTGTGAATCAAAACGGGCTTTCCTTTGACGCAAAATTCGCAAGGTGCCATAGGAAAGAACAGTCTGTTGCAGCTAATTAATGATTGAAAACAAAATTAGTGAACACAGCAAAATCCCACGTACTATATTGCTTTTGTAATTTTATTATTAAACATTATTTGTGCTTCTAACTAAGCACAATCAAATCTGCCATTTTCTGATAAACCATAGAATCTTTCCTCCTGCGCAGTTATGTAAAACTGCATCAGTCTCTCTTTGACACCTGCAGAAATTATAAAAACATTTTTATGGAGCCACGTGTTAAGGGAAAATGCGCAAGCTAGAGATCAAATGACAAAGATGAGGCGACCAAAGAAAGAGGGAAATTGTCATTTACTGTCGGCTTTTACAACACAGACAATAGCAACACTCAGTT
>OLMO02000275.1:2171923-2182086 GCA_900291935.2 Cassiopea xamachana
AGTATGCTTTCAATGATTTTGTTTTGATAGGACATGTGAATTTGCTAATAAAATAATTTGTGGATTTTATCTCCTGAAAATTGATTCATTGATGATGTTGTTATGAATTTGCTTGTGATCGTTTTTGAAATTTCTTTGCTAAAAATTGAATTAAAATCATCTCCTTGATACACTTAGTAGCTGATGACTTGAATAGATTCTTTTCATCTTTCTTTATTATAGATGGAAAGAAGTCCAATCATCACTTTCAAATTTCATATTAGAGCCTGTGGTACTGCTAATTTCAATCTTAATGCTATCATACATTCCCTTTTCATTCTTTGGATGTATGAATAGTTTTTTATTATTCATTAAAACTTATCAAAGGAATATGCTTTATGATATGTCACATTTGGTATGTTATCTGGCAGGGAGGATTCTTTTTGTATATTAATGTATATTATATTAAGATATTCTACTTTTATATTGCTTTATTAAGCATCCATAGTGGAAAAAAATAGAGATTTGAATTTCACTTTTTTCTAGGTTGTTTTTCTGTTGTACCTCAAACATTGGCAACTCATTCATAGACTTGCTTTCATTTATGACTTTGTTCTGCTAGTGATAGTTAAGATAAATAAATATGTCAGTTTACTTAGTTGCTTATATGATATAACTATAATACATGTATTGTATCTATATTTTTGTGATAACTTCTAATTGGCAGTTCTCATTTCAGCTTTGTTACTTTTCCTTGGTTCGTGTGATGCAACATTAATTCATCATGCCTTTAGAAGTACTGTTCAGAATGGAGCCACTGTACAGCTTGTATTTGGATTTGAGGTAAATTTTTATCAAAATTCCCAGTTTTGACAAATTACTTTTTCTTTATGTATCATTTTGTAATTAAGTCTTTAAATATTTTGATGTTTTTTGTTTCTTCTAGTATGCAATTCTGCTCACAATGGTTGTGACGACAATTATGAAGTATGCATTACATACAATTGATTTGAATAGAGCAAACCCATGGGAAAACAAAACTGTCTATTTGCTGTACACAGAGTTGGTGACAGGTATGAAAGCCCATAGTTACCCTCCAGGGTTATTAAATTTCCAAAGTATGAATTTCATCTGGTGTAGCATCTTCTCTCCATTAATGCTCAGTGCTAAGGGTTGAAAGGGTGCTCTTTATGTGTTAGGGAAGCACCCATTTTTCTGTAGAGAGCAAAGTTATCCCAAAGTAGGGGGTTTGGAAGGGTGTCACACTCCCCACTTTTATTGAAGTCATCAGTAGTTCTATGGCTTGTTGTTAAAAACTTGCTTTGCAATCATTGCTTGTTGATAATAGATCATCATTTGTTGATAATTTAGGGACATTTAGTAGCATATTAGTAAATCCCTGTTGCTGCACCCCCACTCAAGTCTTTCAGCACGCCACTGGTAGAGAGGATGCTATAAAGAGCGGGTGTCCAGACCCCCCAATAGTTGTGCCCCTGTAAATGTTTTCTCCACACCTTTCTTTCTCCTTGTGTGATCATTTTTTCTCAACTTCTATCAGTAAATATATACAGAGGAGTTACGTCAACCATCTAATTTTGCCAGCTTTGAATATCATGTTTCATGCATACATAATTGTTAGCAGAACTAGTAATTCAGGAATACACCATTCCAGAGTTTATATATATCTTTTCTCAAGGAATAAAGTTGAACTTTCATTTGTTTTACAGGATTCATTAAAGCACTGCTATATGTCATTTTTGTAATTATCATGATCAAAATTCATACTTTCCCATTGTTTGCAATCAGACCAATGTACTTAACACTGAGGTAGGTATTCTCTCATTTGTATTTGTTTTAATGCTCCCTTCATTCCTCCTTCCAATTTTGAATTGTTACAGCTTTGCATTATAATGCAATGTAGTTCTGTTTGTGTACTGTGGTGTTTAAATAAACATGATACAATTTGCAAAGTGAATTTCATTGTTTGTTATGCTAAAGTTTAGGAAGCTCTGTTTGCTATGTTTTTCTTCCTTTTAAACAATTATTTCCAATGTCTGAATGTACATTTGTATCCTTCATTTATGTTAACAAACAAACTATGATATAAATTGGAGAGTTTGAAGTTACAAATTGAATTGAACTCATTTTTTCATATTAATGTTTTTAGGATCCATCATGAGTTCTCTATAATGTCCTTTTATCTTGCCTTGATACGGAAATCATTGAAAAATGTAGTGAATATTGTAATGTCAATGTTTTTAGTCTTACTCCATGGTCATTGTTGGCTGAATGTATTCCCTACCTCCATTCTCCCTATCATAATGTCTTCCTCCAATTGCACTTCTTAGAGCCTTCAAAAAATCTGTCTCTGATGTTGTATTATCACGAAGGGCAATTGCTTACATGAACAACTTGTAAGTAGCACATTTTTCCTGATTTTCATATGCCATTCTGATGCAAGGGAATAATTTTTTGTACCTCTTATATGAGTGAGAAGTTATGAAATGTTTGATTTATATGGAATCTGAAGATGATAATGCCATCTGATTATTTGCATCCCTTGATTGAAGCTATTCCACTTGTTAGAGGTTTTTAGCTTAGTATGGGGTGGTGTTAGGGGAGGACTAGGGAGCTATGGCCCCCATTTGAACATGCTAACCCCCATCATTGGAAAGTGAAAAACTACTTTTTGGAGATTTTTTGCCATTTATAGTACCCTTCTAATAGTATTTTAGCCCTCTTGTCGAAAGAGTCACTACCCCCCTTCAGAGAATCCTGGCGCCATACCTGGCTTAGTAGGGATTGCCATTTACATTTTTAACACCAATTTTTCTTTCAATAAATGCCTCATCTTGCTTTTTTGACACTGATTAAAGAGACCGTTGCTTGATTTTTATTGGCACTTTAAGATGACGTATGCGATGTCATCGTTGCTATAATGCCTCTATTGTGTGGCAATAAATTTCGCCTCATTTTAGTGTGATTTAAGAGAGGTTTATCGAACATGTACTTTATTCCACTTTTGCCAGCTACCCAGATGCCACAGAGGAGGAGCTTTCCCAATTAGACAATGTTTGTATCATTTGCCGTGATGAAATGTCCTCTGGCAAGAAGCTTCCTTGCGGCCACATTTTCCACGCGCATTGTTTGCGATCGTGGTTCCAACGTCAGCAGTCGTGCCCCACGTGTAGAATGGATGTTTTAAGGCCTGCTGAGCAACAGCAACAACAGCAACAGAGAAGACAGGCTGCTCAAGCCCAGCCTCCTCAGCCACCTCCGCCGCAAGGATTTCCGCCAAATGGTAGGCGCAGTTTTCATTTCTTAATGTTCAAAGTTGATTTTGCAATAGCATATATAATATAAATGTAAATTTATGCCAATCGTTTAAATGTTAACTAAACTAGCAATTAAGGCTGGGGTGGAGAAAGTTTAGCTTCCTGCGAAATAGGTTCTGAATCACGTTTTTCTTTCTATTGTTTTAAAAATTGTTCTTGTATGTTGGTTCTTACCAATTTTCCTCTTCCTTTCTCTCCAATTTTTCTTTTCATACTTTGCTATGAAACCTTCTCTCCATTTCTTTCTTTCCGTCTACTTTTTCCTTCTATCTTTCCCCGCTGTTTTCTCCCTCCCTCCTTTTCTTTTCTTTCTTTTTCCTGTTCTCTTCTGGACGATGGAGCGTCTTGTGAAGCCGCTTTGCAACTTTACTCATTTTTTCTACACTTGCAACAAGCATCATTTTTGTAATTAACAGACTCTCGTCTTTTGACGTTCCGATTTTATACCCTACATCCTCGAATAAGCCCGTGCCTCTGAATAAGTGCCCCCCTCCCTCGAATAAGCCCCCACCTGGAAGCATAATTAATAGTATTACTCCCTTCGACTGAAGACAAAAAGCAGAAAGAAAGGCAACTTTTGTAATAATAATGACGAAATCGTTATTGACTATTAAGTTTCCTTTGCGAAATATCATTTTTTAATTTTTTAATCTAGTTCATTGAGAAAATCATATCATTTTTTATATCAACCTTTGAGGACAATGCCAAACTGTGAAATAAGCCCTCCCGTCGAATAAGCTCCCACCAAAAATTCATATTTGCAAATTAGCGCCCGGGGCTTTTTCAAGGATTTTTACCCGCTGACTGTCAACCAAAGTTTTCATACCTCTAGAGTTACGTATAGCACTGCTTTAACTTGTCTGTCTGCAGCTCACGCCATAATGTCCAGCTGGCTAATGGTGACCATTTCCAAGCATTTTGAATATGGTAGATATACCATAACTAATTATAAATTATGTATATTTATATGTGATATTGAGATGCACATGACAAGATTCCACATACCTCGATGGCACATCCAATCCTTTTCTGCTTTAGTTCCAGGTTTCAACGGGATGCATCAATTCGGCCTTTGGAACATCCCCATGCAGCCCGGACCTTTCAATCAACCTCCCCCTGCTCCTCCACAGTCGCAAGCAAGCACTTCAACAACACCAACTACGACTACGCAGCCTTCAACGACAACGCCAGGCTCGGTTCCCTCTTCAACGCAAGAACAAGTGAGTAGTTTTAATGTTGCCAGCTATTCCGTAATAAATATTAGACATGCACTATATAGGACTTTAAAATATCAGCTATTAGTTTTGCAGAAGAATATTAAGCTGTTCGAAAAGTTTTAAGTTGGCAAAAAAGGCTCTTCTGGTTATGAACTCTAAAAGCAAGACTTCTATATTTTGCGTTTCGTCATCTTTGATTTTCCCAGTTGCTCTGCTCTTTCATACCAAACCTTCCTCAGTTTTGTTCGAGAGTGTTCTCTCAAAGACCACCCAATCGCACCCTAGTTGAGATAGCTTTGTCTCTCAGCAGTCGAAAAATTTTCCCATATGTTTTTGTTAGAATGGTGAACATCTGTAGTTTCTAGATTTTTTTCAACCCTCCATTGCCACACAGGTATTAACTCAGTCTTTTGCATCTTTGCAAAGGTGTGAAGTTTGCAGCGTGAGCTTCGATGGTAATTGCAAAATATATTCATACCCTTTAAAATAAGTACGACGACAAAGAGAGACAACATTTAGTTTCATATTTATATTCATATTTTATATTTTATACACAAAACCCTTCAGCATAATTACAGAAAAAAAACAATCTACGAACTAAGTTATCTATAACGANTTTAATTTTGGCGTTCCTGATTATTTTGAGAGCTCGTGTTTGTAGTCTCTGAAGGGCAGCCAGTTTTGTTCTCGACAAATTACCCCGAACAACATAACAGTTTTCTTTCTTTAGATCCAATTTTGACAATTCCATATATTCCACAATTCCATATATTCCACAATTCCATATATTCCACAATTCCATATTATACGACAATTCCATATAAAATCCTAGTTGACAGTCCTAGTTGATATATAGAAGAAACGGTTTGACCCAATCTCGGGCCATCATCAGTCAGAATCAAAGGTCCGAATGTCATAATGTATTGGAGTAAGGTGATCGCATGTGACTAAATGGTGTCTCTCTTTGTCATCGTACTTATTTTAAAATTTATACAGAAGCTGTGCTTCCCATCATGCCCTCCTGTAAATAACTATAATCTCACTCAATGCCCTAAGACACGTGCGACGTCACGTATGCGTGTTGACGCACATGCTAAATCCCCAGCTCGAGCGAAAAATCGCCCGTACCAACATCACTATCAACCGTAAAATCGCACGTGCGAAATAGGAACTTCTTTGTCGGAACTGCAACACTAGTGCCAGTCACATTTTGCTTTCATAACTCTGTTTTATCCTGTTTTATCCCAAATGAGACATTGTACATGTTTTAACAACAAACAAACTCTGTGTTTTAGATGCAAAACTCTTGGATCGCACGTGCAATTCCAAACAGTAAAAGCAATCGCTCGTGCAGACGAGGGTGCACGTTCGAGTTTCCACTCTTGCACTAATTTCTTCTAGACATGGACTGTAATCTTGCTATAAATTGTTTGGGGTCGCACTCTTTTGAAATGTTCACTTTTCCACCTTTTAGCCATCTACTATTCCTCGAGTACCACCACCATTCATGTTCCCACCACCTCCTGCACCACCTTTTATGAATGCGCCGCCCTTCACCACAGCACCGCCGTTTGTACCGCCACCGCCATTTATGTCGCCGCCGCCACCCTATATGCCAGGTAAGGGTGTTTTCGATGATTGTAAATTTCATTACAATGACTGTCACATTTCTGTGACTACAGTTGTTTTCGTCGTACATTAGGTGTCCAGCTCTTTATAGCTTTTAGTTGTGTGCTGGACGCTGTAGTTTTGCTCGATTTCACGACTCACGTGCCAGGTATTTCTCATTGTTAAATTTTGTCACAGTCCTTCCTTCTTTTATTCTGAAGATAGAAAATGTTTTAATTTGAATTTCATTAAAGGTTATGAAAAAGGTATTCTGACATCAAAGTCTGCACCTTTCGGTTATTTTTTTAAGATGATGAATTTTTGTGTGATGTGTTCATTCTCTTTCTTTGACTTGAATGTCGATTTCTAGTTTGAAGTAGTATTAGTCAGATATTAGTTAAATATATCCGACTTTATAATAATGCAGAATATCAAATACGATGATAGATTTGGTAGAACAATTATCTACGAGATCCTTGTAATTGCTATACCTTGTATTATTTTTGCAATTCTCTTGATTTCTCATACTTTATTATTTTTTGCAATTATACCGAGCCTTCTACGTCACTTCTTTATGTAATTCCAGGTGGGATGCCAATTTTTCCACCGCAACTGTTCATGAATGGATCAGAGAATCTTAGAAAGCTTTCTGATGAAGAACTTCGTAAAATGGAAGGCCAAGAACGCGCAAACATCGAAGCACGATTGAAAGTTTTACGTAATGTACATGCCCTGTTGGATTCTGCTATCGTACAACTCAATCAATATTCGCAAGTGGTGACCACCCTCAAGTAAGTTGTTTATGTTTTTGTCTGTTTCTAACTATGTTGAAAATTTTCAGACTTCCACCTATGCAATTGTTAGAGCCATCCTCATATGATAAGCAAAGATATTCTTGTTTTGAACGATTTAAAGTTGCTTGTAGCTTTTGCGTAAGGAAGTTCTTTTTTCTCTAATTTACGTGAATTCATATCTAGCTTGCTTTCAAAAACCTCAAAGCCAAGCTCGGTAGATCCCAAAGCTTCTGAGGAGGAGCCAAGATCTGAAACAGACGGAATGAATGAATTACTGACTGAACAAGCCAAGGAAGAGATCATAGCAGGAAAGGCAAATGAAGAAGAAGACAGTAATGAACTTAGAAGACGAAGATTGGAGAGATTNTTTCCCAGAATGTTGAAAACATTGAAGCTGGTTCACGTGCAGATAGCTGACTTTTAGGAGATAATAGAATTTAGATTTCTTTATTTTCAACATTTGCGACACTTACTCCTTCTTGGCGATGAGTTCACAAAAGCTTTTATTCAGCTCATGGATTATAAATGACGGGAGACAGACTGTCCTTCGACCTCAGATTCTTAACCTTAAGGCCCCAGTAATCAAAGTGGTCATTTTTCAGTTTATTGTTTAACTGTTATTGGTTAAATGCAGTATGCTTTAGCGTTTTATTTTTTTTGTTGAGTTTACATTATGTAGCAAGTTTTCAATTGCTGGAATCCTATTTCATAAAAGGACTTAAAATGAAGTCATAATTCACTTAAACTAGCGAGGATTGAAGAAATTGGAGAAGTTTGTGAGCGTTGCCAGGCCTATTGGATGACAAGTTTCGTTATAGAATAGATGTTTCCCAATATCAGTAATTCTTAACCTTTTTGGAGAAATCAAACCCCACAAGCTCCGTACATGCATTCACCGAACCCTTCATAGTTGGAAAAATCAAATATCCTTTTTTTCTTCAAATCCAAAGCGTATGTGTATTACTATATACTGTATTAGCACAAAAACTGTACCATGTACCATCTACACACACAATCACTGTGCTCAAAGAACAGAGATACCGAGCAGCTGAAACTGACTCGCCAAACCCTTGTGGCTCGATCGCACCATGGTTAAGAACCACGGCCCTATATTAAAGAAAGCATTATTGATTCGTCTTCATTGCTCTCAACTGGAGCTAAGATACTTTCTCAAATATAAATATATGTAAAAATCATAAAGTAAATGAATCTTTTGATCAACAATTGGTGTGTAGTTTGTATGAAATTGACTTTCAATTCGAATTATATCATGGGTAGCAACCAATACGTTCCTTTCTTTCATGCAGTATCACTGAAGCGTTTCTATTCATAGAGTCAGCTGTCGACATTTATTATCACCAATCCGCTTTTGTATCTACCAGATGAATTGGTGAAACTGTCTTTATGGTTGTCAGACATGGGAGGAAAACGCAGAATCGTCCAGTTATTGACAATTTTCCGGTTTACAGCATATAAGTTCACTGTTTCAAGCACCTGCAACAGATCACATGCTTGACTACGTGAAAGAAAATGATTCCCCTCTCCCCTACATTTTCAAGGTTTAGTATTTATCATCAGGATCCATACGGGTTAGCAAAGTTTTAGAAAGTTGTGGAAATTGCAAGTGCCATTTTCATGACTGGGGAAGTTTTGGGAAAAAGGAGTTTCAAAATGGCTATGGAAATGTTTTGGGTTTTTTTAGAAGAATTCTAAAAATATCTCAACATGATTGTAGCTTAGTGTCTTCTTAAACACCGTATATGTTTTGCTTGTTCATTTTACTATTTATAATACAAAACACAATCCACCAAAAGATTTTAAAGGAGTTTGTACAAACCTTGTGTCGTCTACTGTTACGTGCAGTCTTGAGAATGCTAGCAATTTGAGCAGTATGTTAGACCCTAGGAATTCGGTAGGTTTCGTATTTTGCAACGATGCCTGAAAACATGTTTTATATTGTGAATCATGCCTTTTGTGCAGAAAATGACGATGTTTTAATGTACACGATAAAAACTTGCATGATTGAGATAGTATTTATACGACTGTAGACATTTCTATAGATACATGGCCCACAATCGAAGTAGTTTGAAGTTTTGGTGCTCCACAAGACTCGTGCCTTGGCACCTACTACCTTCGTTTACATCAATGACTTCGAAACACTGGATAATACTCAACAAGAAAGACGTGCCGGAATTATAGCAGCCGAGGAAATAATAATGGAAGGTTCATCTTGTACTCGAAAAGTGAAGACGTGAAACTTAATCTACAATTGAATCGAGCTCTTAACCATGTTTGAAGGTGTAATTACATAGCAGTGAGAAAACGCCAGAACCTCTCGCACTGGAAAGTTCTGAATAATTAAATGCACGTTAAAAGTTGAGCTGAGAGAAGGAGATTTGAGATGCATTGATTGCTTATCGTAGTCTACTTTCTGCCTATTACAGCTGCAAATATCATACAGGCTGCTGAGAACTATACAATCCGACACGCAATTAGGCTGGTTTTGCAGCAAATGCTACATCAATACTCGAGAAAGTGTACAGAAAAATGTTTTGATTACCTTGGCTGCATAACGTTTGCTAGTACTGGAAGCAAAAAGTATACCAATCTCAGGTGTTTAGAATTGCAACACATAATGGACACTTATGTAAAGAACGTTTGATTCTCGTCACAGCTCAATAAATATTCGTATACTATATTTCACAAAGAACAGGGCCGGCTCCAGGAAATTTTTGTAGGGGGGTGTAGGCTACAATGTACCGAGTAGAGTGCCGCATTTCAAACAAAAATTTTCAAAAAATTTACCGACCGANAAAATTAGACTTTACCGACTGAATGGCCAGGATCAATCGCTGGGGGGGTCACACCCCCCCATGGAACCGGCCCTGACAAAGAATTTATAATTGTCTTCCTAATCCGGGATAAAAGAGCATAGATAGTACTTTGTTTCTTATGTCGCTGATTTGATAATAAGACTTCAAAAACTCAACATCGAACTTCGCTTGGTTTATTGATTGGAAAAGCAAAAAGCAGCTAAGCCTTCATCAAGTCGCCAAAAAGAACGACTCCCCCTAAATATGGCGTGAGCTTTTCATAAACTAATAGAATGAAGATTTAAAGTTAAGAAATACAAAAATCTCGCTGTATTTTCAAAACAGATCTTTCTGGATAAGAATCAAATATGCAGATATCGAGATACACTCAATTGCGTTTTTCTTAACATATTCTAA
>OLMO02000275.1:2193049-2207273 GCA_900291935.2 Cassiopea xamachana
TCTATGCATTATTTATGATGTGGCAGGTGCTTTGGATTCTCCGTTTCCACATCACCTCTCCTGCTCTAATGAGAAATTTAGCCTGAAAATCATTAATCCTCGATACAATGCCAAACCCTTACAGGGGTGGCGCTAGCACACACTGGGGGATTTTTGGTGCCACGCCCAAAAATAGCAATGCAATTTGGCTGCCACACCCATTTAAACATCTTTTTAGAGGTCCCTCACCCCAACTCTAACATTTTCTCATCGAATTTGGACGAATTGGAGAATTCATCTTGGTGAAAATTGGGACTGGGAGGTTGCGAACAGGTCCACCTAGTCTCTCACGTGGAGCCGCCATTGAGTCCATACTAGCAATCCTTAACACACACGATTCCTGCACCACAGGGCCTTTGTAAACATACAAACTCGGAGGAATGCCCCCTAGTTCTTGAAATTGCCCTCCTAGTAAATGGAGTTCTGCCCCCAGAAATTATCCCTCTTTTCCAGAAGCTTTACATTAGAACTGAAAATAACTTTTGAATAGATCAACCTTGGCTCGAATTCTGACTGTAAGTTATAAATATGAAATATGGGAATGCATTCTAAGCCATCTTTAAGGATTCAGATGCTGCAGAATATTAGGTCTTTAACGCTAATGGCATGCATGATATTGGGATATTGGGATACTAATTGCTTCTAGCTGAGAAATGGTCTTTGCTAAGATTCTAATTCAAACGTATGTGCTATTATGACACATTTGATTTTCCAATTAGAAAATGAGGTAGATGCTTTTAAAAGTATCTTAGAAGGGATTTTTCACCAAAAAGTGCTCCCAGTTCTCAAACTTTTTCTTTGGTTTTTGAACTAGAACGTTCCCTTTCTAGGGTTTGCCCCCCTAGTAAATAAAGACTATGCTGCACTATATCATTTAGGCTTCCTCAAGAAATCTACTTTTTTACCAAGTAAATTCATCATTTTAAATTTTGCGTCGTGCTTCATATTTATATGACGCATCAATACTTTTGCATTAATATTGCAATAGTGGAGTTGAAATAAAAATGTAAAGTCCAAATCAAGCTCACAGTGAGTCAACGAAGTCAATGTCGCTGGTCCGGTCTTTGCTTCGGAAAACGCCGGAACATGGTTTTTGAATCTGTTATCCCCCTGTGTCTTCTTGTTTTTGGTAACAAATATGGCGGATACTTTATAAGGTTTTACTTGTCTTGTTGTTAAGTAACTCGGGAAAATTTAAAAGAATGGCAATGGATCCAATGTTTCTTGCTACAAGCTTCTTTAGGAGGCGGAAATATGATGAGTGCATTGAAGTGTGCACAAGGTTATTGGCGAAGAATCCTTACGACCAGGTGCGAGCACATACTGTAGTGATTTCGTTAGGCCCAACTTACAAATATACCATGCATATTAGTTCTTCATTGTGCCCCTAAGCAAATGCCCTGAATATCTGTTCTAGTTAAGCATCAGGGTTTGAATTTGATTTTTGATATAATTGGGCTTTCCTACGTTGATTACAAGACGAGCTAACGCAAAGGCAATAAGGACCTATAAACTTCTCAATCAGCTCATTGACATTCCACGAGAAAGGTACAGTAAGTCCAATATTAACCATACCAGGAGTCAAACAACTCTCCAAGTACCTTATTGCCGCACGAACTTCTATAAATATTCATGCTTTCCAAGTGCAGCAAAATTGTAGAACAATGTGCCTGTTTATATTAGGGAAAAAGTACATTAGCAGCTTTTAGGAGCTCCTTAGATTATGTTCATCTAGTATAATTGTTGATATAACTAGCTAATAAGAAGCTATCCTTTTGGTACTAATTTGCAAGATAAACTATTAACAAATCTTACTATTTTATTTTATTTTCTCTAATTTAAATATTGTATGTAATAACCAAAGTAGGTTTTTATACAGTATTGCATAGATGGAAAGATAGCTCCTGCTCCACATAATTTCCATAATAGAGTTTTTTAGTTGCAATTGCATAGATCCCGTTGATACTTTTGAAATAACCTACCCACAGTACCTACTGCACATTGTAAGTACTGACCAAAAATTTTGAAAGGATGTAAAAATTGGGTTAGCAGAAATACTCTTTATTAATGTTTTTTGGCATGATGAAAATTGTTTGTTTATTTCATTTCCACATTAGATTGAGTGTTTTTTTAGTTCATGCTTTGTACATGCCATATTTTTTCATGTTTTATGCTTTTTATTAAGAATTAAAAAGTGAAAACATGAAATCTCTTCATAAGCAGAATTACATTCTGATTTGTAAAACAGGCTGCCTGGTTCCTTAAGACAAGAGCACTGACAGAGCAAGTTTTTGTTGATGAGGTGGAAGTTGATGAAGAAGGCATAGCTGAAGTCTTGATGGATGACACAGCAATTGCACAAGTGGCTCGTGAGCTTTTTGCTGAAATTTTTAGAGGATTTGCTAGTGTAACAGTTTATAGTTAACAAAATGAATATCATTATAGCCAGACATTGACAATGCAGTACTGATGATTTTGGCAGTTTGGTACATCATAAATACATACTAGCAGAAACTTGAATAGTCTCATATTCATATATTTGTCTGAATCACTCACTAAAACAAAATGTCTTATTTTTAAGCTCAACTAAATTACCATGTAGCTTGGTGTTTGCAGGTTCATTTTGTTTGATCCCTCTGTTTAATATTTCTGTTGAGAAAATTTGATCAAAAAGACATTGGCTCATCATTAAGTTTATAAGGATAACATCTTTAATTTCATTTTAGCCAATCTGACCTTGTACTGAAAATTTTAGAGAGTAAATTACATCACAGATCATTTTGAATTTCCTTTAGGCCCTGGGACATCTATGAAGAAGCCAGGAACAAGTCAAGGTGGACCCAGTCAATCTGTAAGGTAAGCCAATCGTCAAGTGTGATGGAATTTAAAAATTACAAGTACTGTATTTGTACTGTTGCTATATCTTGTGTTGTGTTTGGAAAAATTTGACCAGCAATTTTGTGAAACATTGTAAAGATTTGTAGCTAGAATTTGAATTGTTGAAATTTGTATGAGGCCACAAGTTTGTTTTCAGAGTTGTTTACTAATTAATTGGTTAGAAACTAACATATGCACATACCTATTTTGGTTAATGTGTTTGTATAAATGCCCTTTTCCATTATAGTACAAATCCCAGTTTATGGTTTATTGCTTTAAGAGGCCATATAAGCCCCCCTTTTCTATTCCTGTTATTGAACAAGTTGCCCCGAAATGTTTGATGGCTTTTTCATAAAGGATGTGCCTTAATGGATTTGTTGTTTTAATGGATCCATCACAAAGGATTAATTTAATGCTCTAATGGATTATTGATAGTAGTGTTGATTAAAGATGAAATTAAAGATGTGATGAAAAATTGAATATTTTGATTGACTATGATTTTCCTTGTGGCCCTTCTTCTTTAATTGGTTATTCTTTCTAATTTATTTCAAGCTTTTGTAGAGTAAATGGACCAAATTAATTATGTATTGTTATTTATCCAATTGTGTTTTTGAACTGAGCATCTTACTTTGTAAGTATTAAAGCCCTTATTCAAAGTCTTTACAACAGATATAATTTTTTGCATACTTTGCTACTGAGTATCTTAGTCATTTGTTTATGATTTACTTACACATATTGTATAATGTTTAAAGGCCAGTTTCATCAGCTGGGCGACCACTAAGTGGCTTTGTGAGACCTGGAACACAATCTGGGAGACCAGGGACAATGGAACAAGCCATAAGAACCCCACGGACAGCAAGCACTGCACGGTAATCACAACATAACTTCTATCATAATTTTTCCCAATCTCTTTTGAGCTCCTAAGTTAAACTTGCATTGATTTTTGGCAGGTTTGATATAGGCAAGAGTTGCATTATGGATGCATGTAATTTTTGCATGAATGAGAACTAGTATCTTTGCAAAAGACATGTCTTTTAATGTCAGTCTTGTAAAGATATTGGATATTGTATACACTGTTGTGTTGAGTATGGTTTTATACTCCATTTACCCTTTTCAACTCAATCGTAAAGCAGCATATTGGTACAGGTGTCTTGGTTGCCAGCTTTTGTTATAGTTTTGTACTTCGATGATGCAATGTTGTTTGAAGCACTTTGAGAATTGTTACAAGTTTTTTTTCAATTGTAGCCCAGTCACAAGTGCATCAGGAAGATATGTGAGGCTTGGAACTGTAAGTGATGAATTTCTTGACTTTTTAGGACAGTCTTGACAGTTTCAAATTAAGAACTCTTGTCAAATAACATAATTTTCTGCTTACTCATAGCCATTGACAAGATGGGAAATTGTCTATGACTGTTTTCAGTCAGTTTGCAGACTACCTTTTCAGTTAAAATGCAATTGAAAGTTGATTTTTCCTTATATATTTTCCTATACTTGACTACCCTACAAAGTGGGCAGCCATTCCAAATGGCAATTCATTTAGCTAAGATGAAGTCTGACTTGATCCCTACAGTAGGCCACATCATGATGTGCATTCAATTTTCAATTCAAATTCCATAACCAAGGCTTTTCCAAGTGCTTTCCACAAGCCTCATAAATGGAAGATGACAGAGGCAACACCACAATGAAGTTTTTATCCTTAGTGCACTAAATTTCTTTTTTCATTGAGTATAGAATGAGCCAATACATCTGTATATTTTCATTAGCATTGATTCAGAATCTCAATGAAAATTCTTAACTTATTTGGTTGTTCTATTTCAGGCATCAATGCTTTCTCAGCCAGATGGACCATTCATTAATTTATCAAAGTTGAATTTTAGTAAATATGCACAGAGACCTAATCTTGCAAAGGTATAATAATTTTATGTTTGAAAAATAGACTTTTGATGTGAGGTAGCTCCAGTTCTTAAATATTCATCCAAATTATGTAGGGAGAAGCCATCAAGTAAAGTAGCACCTTATTTTCTGTAGTACATTTTTAGTACATCCCAACCAATCACAGATACACAGCAGTTAGTTAAGAACATATGACCTAATATGAGCTTTCTTGAGTATTATTTAGCCTGATGTAACTTACTACTGGAGTAGAGGTGACACTAAATCAAACTTCCATTTACAGCCCTCTTCATTATACTCTTGGGCTTCCTTTTTTCACATCACCTCAACTACCTGCCTTAAGAACAGTGATAATATTGTATAGTTGATTGTTTATAGGCCTTCACTGCTGAAAGTTCACTGTTTCTACAAAGCTACATTTTGCTTTTGGTCATGAAACAGACATGATCTTCCATACGTTGCTTCTTTAAAACTTATGGCTAGAGAAAGCCTTTTACAGTCTTTTCTTGTTACAGCATTCCAATGCAGACTTTTATTGGTACAATTGCCCAGTGAAGTCTTTTCTTGGTACAATCTTGTACTGTGGAATCTGATTCTCATACAAATCTCAGTCTTATCTTGGTATAAACTTGTTGCTGTATGAACATTACCTTGTAAAATCTTCTCCCCATACAACTTTATTAATATAATCTTCTTCCTGTACAATCTTCTCTCTGTTTTATTTTCCCTCCATGAATTAGACTTAAACCAAGTTTCTCTGATACTGATGACCAATGTACAGGTTGATTTCTTTTTGTTTTCTTAACTTAGGCTTTGTTCGAGTATATTTTTCATCATGAAAATGACGTTAGAAATGTAAGTGCATTCATTTTCATACTGAACATCTTAAAATAGAGGAAACAGGTTTACATGTGTATATATATTTATAAGTAAGCATATACTGGTGCAAAAGTGTACGTGTACTTACACATAAAGGCAAATAAGTAATTGTAAACACTTATAGTCAGACAATGTATATATGCATATGCAGAAAGATAGGCAGTAATCATACACAGAAATAAGACAAGATTTTTACACTCCATATTCTTGCTACAAACTAAGGCTGCTTTTTCTTAAGCTCCCTGTCCATTCTAAGCAGTACGTTTGTCTCGTTTTATCAAATGAGGAAAAACAGCTGTAATAAAATATGTGTTGAATTAAACTTGATTTCACTTTCAACCAACAAGGCCCTTCAATTAGCTGCACTCGCAACCGAGGCTTCAGAGTTCAAGGATTGGTGGTGGAAGGTGCAACTAGGCAAATGCTATTTTAGGTAGGTAAAGATGTGATATTCCTCATCCTTTTTCCTTCGCTTTTCCTAACGTTCAAAGTTGTGATCAACATGTTTTGTTCTCAGTTTGGAGTATTTCTATTCGCTCATCCAGTTTACATGAAGAAGTATGAGAAATTTATCAATTGCCAATAGGCTTTATTTTCATGTATATACTGAAATGATACTTTATAGAATATCTTTTTTCATTTGTATTGATCAAATGTAGACAATAATATAAGTATACAGTATAAATAAATATTTAGGCACGATGCCCAATCAGCGAATAGAAAAATTAAAACAAAATTAAAAAGCTGCTCTTCCTAGGGTTCGTGCTTGATTGCTACCACCCATCTCAGCTTCTCAGAAGCTGTTTCATTTCCTTGTTGAAACGAATTAGAGTGGAGTAGTTTTTATTTTGTTGTGGAATCTCGTTCCATGTGAAGGATGGAACTTCACGAACTCCAAGAATATCATTAGGACTTCACGAACACTAAAGCATTTAACACGGAGTGCAAGATATCATGACAACTCCATAGTCATTAGCATTTAGAACATGTAACTACACAAAAATTAGATATGCAGCTACGACAAAACTTACAAGCACTAATTACTAAAAATTACTTACGCCTGTTTTATTTTGTTCGTGAGGCTAACTTAGGGCAGTCAAAATCAATAACCATCAAAGCTGGGTAAGTTTAGAGCTTCAGTAGTTAGGTGACCTTTGAGAATATCAGCGTTGTCTCTAGAAGCTGGCTGATTGGATAATAACTGTCACTATTGTTGAAATATTCCCAGAAGTCGTTGTTTCAGATGAGCAATTCCAAAGTGTATCACATACTATTATCAATACAAATATCTATTCGTTCGATGCAATCTCGAATAACAGAAACGCTCCCCACAACATTTTCCATCTTTCATGCTTTAGAAACTTCCTAAGTTCAGATATTTCATGCTTCACATACTTAAAAAAATCTTCATTTTGCCTCTAGCATTTCCAAGATGTTTTCAAGTTCATCTGTTCTCTTCTTTTTAGATTGGGTTTATACAGAGACGCTGAAAGACAATTAAAGTCAGCCCTCCGCGATCAAGAAACAGTCGATTCTTTCCTCTATTTATGTAAAGTCTACGTAAGACTTGACCAACCACTTACTGCTATTGAAGTACTTTTGAGGGTAAATTATTTACAGTTGATTCTTTGAGTTGTTCCTTGTTTCTGTGCTTGTCTTGTAGATGTATAGTTATCGTTCATCCTCCCGCTTAGGCCTACAGCTTTTAATAGATTTATGGGTAATTTAGGAGTGACTTCTGGTCTCCTACCTAGCGGGCTTCTAAACATCATACAGCCTCGCATTTAGGCTTAGAGCTTTTGATAGCCTCACTTTTGATGCTAAAAACACATGGAGTCAAGAATCACTTATGCTAGGCTCACACTGTATAGATTCAGAAAGTCTAAAATTTGATAGATTCAGAAAGTCATCGACAACAGGAAAAATTCGGATAGACATTTGCTTCCCACTTTAGTTTCTGTAAAAAAATATCTATCCGACTTTTCCATGTTGTCGATTACTTTTTAAATCTATAAGCAAAAGTCTATAGTGTGAGCCTTTGAGCCTCGCTCCCATAATAGTTTGTCTTGCGTACTTGAGTTTTTTTGTCCATTGAAGGGCCTGGATCGATTTCCCGGAGAAACAATGATGCTTACTGGCATTGCGAGAATTTATGAGGTAGAATTCGCCTATTAAGATTCATTTATTTAGAGCACTTATATTGCCAATATGATGTATAACTAAAGATTCATTTTTGACAATTTCATCACTAATTAGAAGCCAAATTAATGATTCATTGTTGACACTGTTTTTACTCATAGGAACATGATTAAGGATTCATTTTGACTAATTTCATCACCATTAGAAACTTTGAATAAAGATCCGTCTTTAGGATATTTATTACTAACAATAATGTGATAGATTCATACTTAGCATGTAAATTATTCATAAGAAAGAGGGGTACATATGAATACTTTTTTTCTAGTATTGTGAAAAATTTAATAGTATTATTTTTTTGCTTCTTGTATTTAATTTCATAACTTGTACTTCTGTTTTCGTGTTGATTTTTTCTTTATTCATGTTGGCTTTACGTTGATTACCCCTTTTGCGAATCCACCCTTTCTTACCCCTCACGAAATGCAATGCCACGCTTGGGCATAGGGAATCATTTTCATATTTAAAGAAAGCTTCAACACGATCACTGTGATTTTTCTTTTAGGGTATGGGAGATACTCTGAACTCAGTAAAATTCTACAAAGAAGTTCTTCAGCATGACAACACGCACGTTGAAGCCATTGCATGTATTGGAACCAATCACTTCTATTCTGATCAGCCAGAAGTTGCCCTCAAGTTTTTCAGGTAGTTTAGCATTTTCTGTTAAGTTTACTTTTAATAATAGGAAGTTGTTGTCAACATCATTATTAATTACCAAATTGCTCCTTATGCATCATTCACTTAGCTGATGCCGTCAATATGATAAAGTTTCATTTCCTTAGAAATGCTTTTTTATATTTGCCGTTTGATGTGATTTCCGAGTTAGCCAAAGTTTTGAATAGTAGACGTGTTCTGGAGCCTACCAACCACAAAGAAGATTGAAATTTTGTCATAGTGTTGGTCATTATTTTTTCGAGGTTAATTTTTTTCAAGTAGATTCAAATTCAAAGAGCCTTCAAAGCTGTACTAATTGATTATTATTTTTCTTTGTAATATACTTTTTATATGCAGGCGCTTGCTTCAAATGGGCGTTTATAACTCAGAGATATTCAACAACATCGGCCTTTGCTGCTTCTTTGCGCAGCAGTATGACATGGCACTGAGCTGCTTTGAGAGAGCGTTGTCAATGGCAACTGATGAGAACATGGCGGATATATGGTACAATATTAGCCATGTTGCTATTGTAAGTGAAGTTGTACTTTTCTGTTCATTGTACTGCCTAAGATTGAGATTTTGGCCTTCAGTATAGCTATGAATTGTATTAGCTGAGAACAGGCGTAAAGGTGACGGTCTATGAGGTTTTTAAGCACTTGATGCCTTTATGAAACTTTGATCTACAAGGAAGGTTAAGGATTGTATTATATATAACTATGCATGTCAACTGGTTATTGCATTTATACGTTGCTTCTTTGATCCATGTGGTTATCGGATACTTGATTTAAGCTCTTTATGTAACTGCGCTGGAAACTTGCTTGGGAATGTGGAAACGACGTGGCTAATGTGTTGAAGTTTCTGTTCTTCTAATTTATGTTCCAAGAACATGTCAATACTTGAAGCTATTCAGCTTTGCGCTGGGACATACATTCATGTTTACATTCACAAAAGTGCCCTTAGTTCAAACATGCTTCAATAATGGCTATTTTGTTTCAGAATATCGGTGACATGAGTCTTGCTTATCAATGCTTACGATTGNGCTTTGGCATCTGACAACAATCATGCTGAAGCGTACAACAACCTTGGAGTTCTTGAAATGAGAAAGCGGCGACCAGATCAGGTAGAACAGGTATTTTTAAGCATAGATTAACCTTTAAAACGCACAATAGCCCTATTGGAGTGCCGTATTTGTGTTTGATTACAAGCACGAATACTCCTTAAAGTCCTCAACAGTGAGAAGGTACATATAATCTGATATAATGTAATGATATAAGTGTACACATATGAATTGAAATGTATGTTCATTCAAATGTTTATACTTTTTTGAGTTATTTACCAGATTCTTTTCTCATATTTAGGCCAAGTCATTTTTCCAATCTGCAATTTCTCTTTCGAGTGAAATGTATGAACCACAGTATAATTTGGCTCATCTCTCAGAAAAGGTACGTTGCCTCGTCTTTGCCATCTTCCCGGGGGTACAATACAATCCAGCCTGCGTATCTTAGATGTGTCTTTGTCTGAGCAAATCCCATGTATGAGGTTGTAGTTGCTTCAGTGTTTTTAGCTTTTTGTAGAGGTGTGTGTTTTATTGAAAACTGATTCAGTATTTTGAGCAAAATCTTGTGCCCCGTTTTTTTGATAAGCAATCTGCCTCGGGGGTCAGCACGTATAGTTTCTTGAGGCTTGTATGACATCAGTCATTATATCCTCTTTTGAGTTTTGGCGATGCGAGTTACATATTGTCTCCGCTTGTTGCTGCTGCTATTGAATGGACACTAAATTTTCTTTATTATCATTACTTAGCACGTTCCTTTCTTCAAATTAATATTCAAACAAGCTGTTTGATTTTACCGTAAATGGCAGAATAAAATCCCCAGAGCGCTTATTCAAACTTCTACCTTCGATCCGGGGCGGTTATTCGGCAGGTGCGCTTATTAAATATTGCTCGGTGCAGGTAACAAAAACAGAACTTTCAGCCATACAACTTTTTTTGTTCACTTGAACTTGACCAAGAAACAGTAAATACTGTGCAGCTACAACGTTATCATTATCATCAACGTCTCTCGAAAGAAATCTTAAAACGAAGAAATAAATATTTTCATTTTGATTTGACCTTTGAAGAACCCAAAATTGTAGGATAACCACTCTTTAAATGATATCTATAGTGAGCAGCATAGTTATATGTCTACATTGGAATGCTTAATTCTTGTGTTGAACTCTATAAAACAAATTTACGCCAGTAGAATCATTTCATAGGAGAGCTCTCTCCTGCCAAAGTGGGGCGCTTATTCGACAAGGGCACTTATTGCTATATTCTGCTCTTCTGCCTTTATTCGAGAGGGGTGGTTACTCGACACTGGGCGGCTATTCCGTCATTTACGGTAGTAACAATATACACAGTAGAAACCAGCCACTGTGTTTCTTCCGATTCATGCATTTTTAATCTTAGTAATCTTTTGCCTTTTAGATGGGCGATGTACAGACGAGCTATAAGTCAGTAGTAAAATCTGTCGGAATCTATCCAGAACATTCTGAAGGAAAAGAACTTCTGAAGCAATTAAAGGAGCATCTAGCAAGTGTATGAATAATAATTTCGGTAATATTTATTATTTCATGTTCATTTTGCTTCAAGAAATGTAAATATTAGAAGAGGTGTAATGATTTATGTTGATGTGGAAGAGAATTTCCAAACATTAAAAAACTGCGCACGATATTCACTAGGCCAAATGTGTAGGTAAGACGAACTACGAAGGATGCATCAAAGGTGCTCTTGTAGATGGAACCCAGCCGGCACATGACGTCAGAAAGACGTCGATATGAAGTAGTCTATAGACGTCATTTGACTTCATATTGACGTCTTTCTGGCGTCATGTGCCGGCTGAGAATGAACTGGTTTTATTGCTATGCGCATTCTTTGTTCATATCTAGAAAGATTTACACTTAAATGGAACTTCTTCTCTTGCTGTTCATATGTTATTTAGTAATCGGATTGTTTATACAGTGTATGATAAAGCATTGAGACTATTTGCTTGTAGTTCTGATTCATCTCGTGTGCAGGATAGCACCACTATATTACTGTATTCTACTCTAAACTATGATTGATTTTTCTGGTGGTACAGACGCTCCCTTTTTTGTGTGTGCAGGGTTTATTTCCACGAAGGCATTGCACCTAATGCATATGTTAATTTCGGTTTGTTCCATAGATGCAAGATCCCCACAGCCCAGTACTACATGCTTGTAGACAGAAAAATTCCAATTACTTCAATTTTCACTACATAAATAAATACCATTTCAAAATACAGTGGCTTTAAAATATCAGGTATTAGTTGATTTATAAGAAGTTAAAGCATTCATCTATGTAGAAATGAAAGCCAAAGAGGTTGAAGAAACCTTGTCAAGATTAACGTATGCAAGTGTTCTCATGGGAAAAGTACACATGCGTACATCAGATCTTCCTATTCTATCGTGGCAGTTTGCTCAAATTCGATAAAAAGATAAAAGTTGAAAGTCTCAATGAAGTAAATCTAGGTGTTTTAGTTGAGTTTTGCAGCGAAGGATCAGGAAAAACATCTTGATCTTTTCGTTACAATAAGTTTAATGTCCATGCATACGTATGCCTACTTTCTGTATAAAAAATGGAACCGATCAATCAAATGAAGGGCTGTTATTGCATAAGTAAACTCCATTCAAGTAACATGGCCTATAGCGAATCTCAAGTTGGTGGGAAAAGGCATCAAGTATTTTTCAAGATGCCATTCAGAATGCAGTTTGATGTGATCACTCCTGAAGCTGGTTGAATCTCTTGGGTGTACAACATTTTCTAAACATTTTCATTTTCTAAACTAACAATTGTTGGAAGCCCCCCCCCCTATAAACTACTCAACAAATCTTCCTGTAGGGTAATCCGATGGGTATTTCTTAATGTGTTCAAAACATTCTTCTTGCTGTTGCTTGATTCTTTCGGGCATATTTTTGTAAACATCGTTAAACATTTCAAATATCGGTGGCTTCTTTAATTTTTCAGCTCTTTTGAATGCTTCTAGCACCTGGAACCTCGCATTCTTCTTCCATTTTTGGTCTTCAGCATCCGACCAAAACCCTTGTTCTTGTAGGTGATTTCTGCAAATGATGATAACCAGATAAAGTAGGAATGCTTATCATCAGACAAAGTAGGAATGGATATAATCTTTGTACACTCTTTTGCAGGATGTAATTTTTAGCCCAAGAGCCATGCAATGAATGTGGCTTTTAAATGCAAATACAAGGCATGGTAATTTCTGAGTCCTTGTGATAAAAGTCAAAGTGCGAGTACATATTTCAAAAACTAAAATCTGCTAACCTCATTCTTGATATTGGTGAATCAACATTTTTCCAATAATCCACTTCAGTGTTTGACCTATATGCAGACGAATCGTCGCTTGTGCTGTGATGTCCAACTCTATTAAATATAAAAACATTACTATGTCTTTACATGTGCAAAGTCACTAAATGTAATTCCTAACCATCGTTCAAAGTTCAGTTGGGTAGTTTTTCATGCTAGATTTTGCTTAGAAAAGGCAACGAGTTACAAAATACTTGTTTGTTGTATTTATGGATTAATACAAAATAGAGAAATAACTATAAAGAACTAAATAACAAAGAAAATATAAAAATAATGAAATAAAGAACCAGTTTGCCATATTATGGATGATTATGAAATGAGTGTGTCAGAGCAGATTATCAAAAAACCAATGAAAAAACCCCAATTCATTTGGGTGACAGAATTGGGAACTTCCCAAAGTCAAAATGAAATTTTATGTGACATCAAATAGCAAATCATAGAAACGGAGTTATACTAGATAAAGCGTTTGGTTGCGATGAATTCACAACTTTCTATCACATGCTTTAGCAACATTCTTTAGGAAGATCACTTTTAGAGGTTTTGAATCGACTGGAAAAATCCTCAATAAGTGTAGCCGTGATAACGGTATTATGGTATCAAATTAACATAACGATGCGGTATTGGGATATCATAAAACAAATCCCTTATTTTAAGTTATAGTGCTTTCTAATGCTATAAAATTCAAATCTGAAATCCCCCAATAAAATAGGAAGAACACAAAATTATTTAGATATGATGGTGTTGGCAGATACTAGTGTATTAAAATAAGCCTGTGACGTAAGGACTAGAGCAAACCTGTATGTCATAGCTTCGATAATAACTGGTCGATTCTCATTAACAACTATATCCCTGGCCTTTTTCGTCGCATTGTACACCGCAAAGAAATCGTTACCATCAATCCGAACCGAGGGCATTCCATAACTTGGACCACGGCAAGCTGCATGAAAAATGAACAATAGCAGCCATTACGATATTTTACAATGTGTTTTTATATTCTAGCACCAAGCCTGTTAAAAACTGGTCTTCTGCCATGATATCCTTCTTATGAAATAGAACTTAAGTACCCACTCTCTATTCAGCGCCACTGACTGCCTATTGCTAATATCCATGAACAATGATATACTGACTTTCTCAGCAGCAATATGAACATTAACTCCAGGGGCGGTGCTAGAAGAATTTTTGGGGGAGGTCTCCAGCTGCCGAGTAAGGAATTTGAAATCCAATTTTATAAACCAAAGCTGTTTTTAAACCAATTTTCAAACTATATAAGACTTGTTGAATTCAATTTTCAAATTTTCAAAGCAAATT
>OLMO02000275.1:2207373-2221441 GCA_900291935.2 Cassiopea xamachana
GCAAATGCAAAAGTAATGGACTGAGCCAAATTTTGATACTCCAAGAAGGCTCTGCACCCAGCTTCCTGGCTACTAGCTTTTAGCGGCAGAATGCTATTCTGTCATCAATTTGTGAAGAAAACAGCCAAAGTGTGCCAGTGTGTTGAAAAGGAAAGGCAGTACACCAGAGTTTTTCCTAAATGCAGCTGCACGTCCATATACAGAGATTGATACACCTCATAAATAACATAAATTGACCTCTCCCTTGCAACCTAAACAAATACAGTGTTTTTCTCTAGTAACTGTGGCCTTGGTGTTGGCCACACAAAACACATGGTGGGACAGGTGTTTTGCCTGCCAAGTAGACTGCTGAACATCTCAAATCTGCCAAGCAAATTCATGATTTTCAGTTTGTGGGGGTGTCACACTCCCCATGCCCCCCATAGCACCACCGCTGATTAACTCTCTTATATCACAAGAAAAAACTCAGTCAAGAACTGTTTTTCTAACTTCAAATTGAATTTTCTAGCAGTGTGTATGATTTCATGAGGACATTTTAGTAATTAGGTGGTGTACATACCAACACCATCACCTCTGTATTGATCCATGACTGGAGTAGAGATGGCATACCCATTGTTGCGACTGAAAAAGCAATGTCACTTTCATATTCTTATTACATCAAAACATTCTATCAGTATACATTTCTGTTTAGTGATTTACCAAAGTAGACAAACTACCCAAAGACTAATGAGATTTTACAATCATGCTGATATGCATGGTCTTTAAAGAGGGTAGATAGTAACTGTCTGTTTTTTGGCTGCAAAAAGGTAAATCTTGAATAATTTTGTCTTGCCAACTGGAAATTCTGGATTTTTTATTTTTCACAACAGAACATTTTCCTTTCTGCTTCATAGGCCTTCTTTAAAACAAGCGTTGATCCCAAACCACTAAAAAAGTTCTATTATCTTTAAACAGTATTTCTCATTAAAAACCATAAAAACTTGAGTTCTACTACACATTGCAAATCATTTTGAAAGATGACAATTAAAACAAAGGACTCAATCAACAACTAGACTTACCAGAAAAAGATGACAGGGCAAGCTAAGGTTGCAGCAAAATTGAATGCAGCATGGGCATCTCCTTCACTTGCAGCTCCTTCCCCAAAGTAGCACAGCACAATCCTGTTATTCTTCGCTCTCTTGAATGCATATGCTGCACCTGAAGCTACAAAAAAATTCAAGGAANNNNATGATGTACTTTCTAAGATATACTTTCATTTTAAAAAAAGTCCTCATGTCTTACATTGTGCAAAATCTCAATCTTCCTTTGGATCTATTGTAACTATTATTTGTTATCTTCTCATTTCCAATTTCCCAGCCTTTGAAAAGTCACATTCTAATTTTAAAATAATCCTCACAACCTTCTGCTTGGAAATTTCTATAAAAATTGTACAAATAGGCAGTTTGATCAGCTATTTATTATCTTGGTTATAGCATAAAAGTCAAAATGTGATAAACAGAGATTATAGTCAGGACAAGTTTTGCTCCTTGGGAATAGAGTGACTCAGAACACAGCTATAATGAGATTCAATGTCATATCTGAATATTAACAAGCAAAATACCTTGTGGCATTTGTGTAGCAAGTGGTGATGATATTGTTACAAAATGCAACTTTTTTGAGCCATAATGCACTGGCATTTGTCTTCCAAGTCCCATATCCAATTCATTTCCATAGCATTGGTTCATGAAGTCATCCAGTGTGAAGCCTCTCCACAATAGTACTCCTGTAAAGAAATTATTGGTGGTGAGAAACAGAAAAGCTTGCAGGATTGTGATATGCAAATTCAAGGAATTTTCAAGGACTTTTCACGGACAAAAATAAAAATTTTCAAGTGGCTCTAAATGAACATTCACAGTACATGCATGAATGCACAGGAAACTCAAAATACTAAAAATGAGACATTTCTTGGCATGTCACAAGTTTTCATGTACAATTTTCTTCAAACTTTCCTTAAAATATTTGTTTGAATTATTTTTTGTGTTGTTTATTGTTGTGAACAAAGTAAAAACTAAAGACTCATATACATCAAGGAGTTTGATCAATTTTCAAAGAAAAATTCTCATTCTCAAGGAGTTGCAGGTTCCCCTGAAATGATATTTCAAATTCCAGCACTTTTCAAGGAGTGCAAGGACCTGCATGAGACCTGAAAACAAGAAATTTCAATGGTCACTAAATAGGCAGTGCTTGGTGCAACCTCTGGAATGTTGTTTGGCAAATATTGTCAGATGCTCTTCAATATTAATATGACATGCTGCTGATGAGGATCCCAAAATGCTAGGTTTCCCTTCAAAACTCAACTACAATTTGTATGCAAAATAAGTAGAATTATAAGGAATTGATGACAGACACAAGATATAGCAGAGCAGCGGTGTCATCCTAAAATCGTATCAAGGGGAGCTATGATGTAGGAAATACATGGACCATGCCCTTGATAACACCCATTTTTGAATGTATGACAATGATATACTTGTCACTGCTGTGTAGGTGAGAGTTGAGAAAGGAGAAAGGAGAAAGCCAGCATATGATATTAGCCTTCATCTTCTATTGATTGGAGCATATTTGTCTTCTATGCTTCAGAAGATGCATAGTTAGGAGCTTATTTAGCCTAATATATGTTTCATAAAAGGGGGCTGAGCCCCCAAAAATTCTCATAACTTTAAGATGGGGGCTAGCCCCCCTCCACAACATGCCCATGGCAGAGTGAGTCCATAATCTTCCTTTTCTGCTTTATACCTTGCTCCCTATATTGTCCATAAATGAGGTCATCGTCTTGAAGAGCTGAAGCTGAACCAAAATGAGTTGCTTCTTCTCCATAGCACGTCATATAGAAAGAAATACGGCCCTATAATGTAAGCATAAAAATTATTGATACTATTTTACCAAATAGAATAATTATATGCAAAATTAAAGGAAAATACCATGAGGTTTCACACCCCACACACCCATTGCTGATTCACTCTTGAAGGTAGTAATGAGTACATGGGGGAGAAAGCCATAGGGATAAAGTTGTAAATGATAAGTTGATATATTTGACAGATTCAGATATGAAATACTCATAAATCATAATACTTATGCCATCCTTACTATGATGGTTCTGTCAGTATATATACCATATATAAATTTTAGTTGATATATCTGTATTTCTGCTCTTGGCACAACTACTGTCCGTGGATTATACACTTATTCTGCACAGCTTAAATTGCAAATCCACAGGTTCATCAGCAAATCATAAGCATTGACAATGGATACACTGCTACCTAACCAAAAAGTTGCGCACTACCCAGCAGCGCACAAGAGCTATGTATGCTGATGTTTCTTGCCAAGTAATTGAGATTTAAATTTGATTACCATACCTGTCTTTGAGATTCATACAGAATTTTGTCCATTGTTTTCAGAAGAACCATTTTACGATATACTTTCAACAGCAACTCTTTACTCAGCTGCAAAGAAACCAAGACTACAGATTTTTTACAATCCAAGGAATTTTTTAGATGACCTTAACAAAATTGACAAAAAAACTTGTGCAGTTTGTTTATGCAAAGTCAAACACACTTCAGTTTACCACACAATATACTAAGATGGAGATTTAATATTCAATTATTTTGTATTTTAGCTTTCAACTCAACCTTGATGTTGTGCTCTTATCAAAGCAAAGTTATGAGTACAAAAGAAATCCCATTTCCTTCTGGAATTCAGCAATACATTATAAGTTCCTCACAAAATACAGGACAAAAATATATTTAAAATGACACTTATAAGTTATGAAATAAATGTAACCTTTGGGTCCTCATCTGGGTTGATAATTTTTCCATCTGGACTAGAAACTCGATACACTGGAATTCCATCATATCTTTGTGGGTCGACAAAATCTAAATTACTAGTGAATTTCAAATGTGACCCAGCTCCAGGGTATCTTGCCATGTCTTCTAAACTGCCAAATTTACTTTTTGGCTCTGCTTTAGTAGAACACTGTTTGAAATAAAAACATTTGGTACATATGTATGAAGAATTCTTACAGTACCAGACAGGAGTTTAAGCATAGAGCAGCACAATTTAATGCTAGACAAGAGCATATCCAATAGCTATGTTTACCTTCTTGGTATAGCAGCATATCGGAATACATGACTTATGTATATTAATCCGCCTCACTAACGGAAGACTATTTGGTACGAATCGTAACGTTCTTGACGCCATGTTGTCCACTTGTGGCAGCAGCATCAGCAACTGGCTCCTTCGCATTGTTTTTCACATGTTCAATAACATTATGGAGGATGGACATGGCATGGCGATGGAAGAGAAACAAGGAGACAGTATCATAACAAGTGTTACCTTTCAGTGTAGCCAGTCGATTCTAAAGAGAGCTGATGGATCTGCCTCTTTCAGACAAGGTAGGTGTGCGAAGGAAATGGTTAATACAAACTGTATTTACGGCATAGAGTATGTTGCGGTATGCCTAGCCCGGAATGCAGAATGTGGCCTTTTTTGACAGGATCTCGAGTGCTCACGATTAAAATTTCGGGTGTGGAAGTGTGCACTTGGTCTCAGGTTTAGACTTCAAGCGTACACTTAGTTTTTGGTTTAAACCTACTAGCCTTGGTATTCTCTACTATTTGTGTTCTGTCATTTTATGTAAAGCTCAAGTTATTGGATAGCATCACACGCTACTACACCCGTCAGTACCCCTTCAGCGCTATTTCCAGATGTAAAGCATCATTTTAGGCAAAATTCTCAAGTGTCCATTTGCCAGCTTCTGCAGCCAAGTGCCTAGTTTCTTTAGGCTTAAGCCGGGGGTATTCCCCTAGTCAACACGGCCATTTTATCCTCGCTCTACACGAGCGGCGGTACCCTACATGGTGTGAAGCTACAACTTGAAGCAGCAGATTTAGACTAAAATTGGCCACTTCGCATTTAGATACGCAGCATTCCTCTTTGGTATGTAGGAATGCTTCATCACGATGACTAGAGGGCATAGAAGTTCACTTATCATTTCTCTAAATTGAATATGAACATTTAATTGTGGAAGGACGTTTCAGTGGGTGTGTTAAGAAGAGACTAATTTTATGTGGCATATGAACATTCGAACAGTTTCTTATATTTATGCTGGTTGCTGTTGTTGTCTGAACACGTTGTTAAAACATAATGGCTTACTATCTTTCGCTTACGATGTTGCTGTTCTAAAATGTAATTCGTTTTGTTCCTGTTTATGGTTTACAGTTTGAACCTAATGTGTTGGTTTTATTCGAACTACTTTCCTCTTGTATCGCTTCATATTTAACATGGGTGTTGTAGCAAAAAAATATACTGAAAGGCTCGATAAAGGATGTTTATCATCAGGTAATTTATTCAATATCTTCTCAGAGTTATCAACCAGTATGGAAACTTTGTCAATTGCACAATGACGTTAGCATTTCAGCAATTTATTTGCACACATAATCTGGAAAATTTGCACACTTGACCAATCTCATTTGCACACTTAGGTCAATCTTGAATTACAATATTTTTGGTAAGTCTCCAGAGCTGCCAATGATTTAAAACTTCTGCCTACAGCATATATTTTTCATTGCACCCACCTATTCTTTTACTTGCACATGCGGGGGCTACTTTTTCTCAAGGAAGACAAAATGCACAGCCAATTTATAAGCTTGGGCAATTGTCAGAAAAAATGCACATTAAAGTTTTGGTGCTCACTACAAGTTTACAGACTGCTATACAAACAAACCATAATCATTATGCCAATTTCAACTCACAAGCCAAAATGTCACCGGATAGCTGTTTTGTAACACAGTCCATGCCCAGAGCAAACTGGTGCAAGAGTGCCAATTTGCACATAATCCCTCATCTGCATGATTGATTGCTCTTAATGTGTGTTCAAAATATAGAGCTTCTTGTTTCTGAAGTATGTCAAAGGTCTCATTTTGGAAAGAACAATATAAAGCAGAGTTATGAAAGCAAAAGGTGACTGTCACTAGTGTTGCAGTTGTGACAAAGAAGTTCCTATTTGGCACATGCAATTGCATGGTTAATAGTTATGTTGGCATTGGTGATCTTTTGTTCTTGCTGGGGGTGTTGCATGTGCATGGACTGATAAGATCTATGCCCCTGCTAGTTAGTGTAGGAAACAGTTCACTTAATTTTATATGAAGCTTCCTTCTTTGGTCGCTAAAATGAGTCTGTAAATTTATGATACTTATAAATGTTTCTCTAGGTATTGATTATGGGTTTAGTACTACTAAAAATCCTCTTATTCACCTCACTGAGAAGACCAGTTCACATTGGATATATCTACAAGTACACACTGTACAAAGAATTGCAGTTTAGACCAGAAATATGCACTATCGGTACCTATTTCTGCTGGAAAAATATTATCTGATTTTTCATTTTTCACACTTTTGAGAATAAATGAGATTTTTCCTTTTTGCATGTGAAAGTGAGAAGCTGAAATGCATGAATCTCACAACTAATGAGGAGTTCCCTCTTCAGCTATAATGCAGAAACTACTCGTATATTTTAACAATAATATCAAATTTTCAGATCTAGTGAAAAGGTAAATCATAATTACACAGGTTTTAAGTAGCTAATTTTTTAATGCTTTCTAAGCAAGATTTTAATGAAGAGTGCTTATTGTAGCAGGCAGCTTACTCCATAATTTTTGGCCACATATAACAAATTAATTTCAACCATACTGTTAAATATTTACCTTAGTCAGAGACATACCTCCACATGTTGTTTTTCTTTTATTATGGAAGATACATGCCAAGACTCCTGCAGATTGCATGAGTCTCCTGAATTTTTCAACCTAGAGCTACCTCAAGCATGCAAACATGAAAGTAGAGACAAAGGAACATGACACGTGCACCTCATCAAACTGAAGCACATGGCAAGAAAAGGAAAACTTATCCCGAACATGTTTACAATAGGTTGGGGGTAATTTTTCCTTCTCTATATATTGGTGGATGATGATGATTTCCATCTTATTTGAAAAAGAGTTGTTTTCCAACATTCCAAAAAGTAGGAACTTCAAGACTTTTTCTTGGGGCTCACCCTCACACCTCCATTTTCCTCCAATCATGAACAGCTTTTCCAATCAACATTCTAAGACTGCTACAACTTGTCTATCGTCCTTTTAGTTCTATTTATTATATCTAATCTTCGTTGCTTCATTTCATGTGCTTTTTATGTGGCAAACATCTTTCTGGGTTATAGTCTATTTATGCTTTTTGTCAAATTTAATAACTGTATTCACGGATACTTTTTTCTATACATATGAGAACTCACATTAAAAAATTAAAAACCAAACAATCATTCAAAATGTTTGGAAGTGTTGATATATTCCAGTGTTGCTCTGAGAGTTTTTGCATTGGAATGAAGTGATAACTGTTCACAGTGAATTCCCCTCCTCACTCCTATACTGCTTCATGCTTTAACTTTTCTTATGCCATATCCCCTGCATCATAACCAATAGTCTTGCAGTTTTATACCCATCGGGGGGCATCATGTTCCCACTCCCCCCTGTTGACACATACCTGCATGTGCCCCCCTGCAAAATTTTGATTCTCCATCGCCCCCTACTCTGGTCTCTTTACCTTTACCAACTTAAGCTCCTGCAGCCACTATGAGAATGTTGGCATGTATGATGGCAATGCATTGATGAATTGCTGAAAACAACCCATTGAACATATAATTGCAAGACAAGGTGTTCCAAAATTATTGCAGTAAATCAATCAACCATAAAAGAAGACAAGGAATAAGTGTAAGAGGTGCAAGTGTTCATCTTACTGTTGTTCTCAAGAATTGGCTTAGGAATACTTTCTTGACACTTGTATGTTGTTTGAAATTATTTTAAGTAAAAATGAAGGGGCAGATTTGTGAGATGTAGTAATTTTGAAGTAGTAATTTTTTACAAAAAAGTTTTGCAATTGTTTATTTAGTGGTATGTGTATAATATGAGCTCCTGCTCATACCCCCATCTGAGTAGAAAGGACAGTCTGAATGGTTTTTTGTTGTTAAGAGTAACAAGGAGTTACTGTTTGAGTTGAAGTTAGACATTACGCTTCCACTAAACCAAATACTTTTAATTTGTTTTTGTACTCTTCAACATTCCAAAGAACCTAGGTCTGACAGAGTTTTACCAATAGAATGAGCTATGAACTGACCATTTTTGTTGCATAATGAAAAAGAGACCTAGGTCTAGCTGCTATTAAGTCTAGTTGATAAACTTCTTATATTTTGACCAGATCTTAGCCCGAAAAATGTCTTAATTCTCAAAACATAAATAAATGTACCCAAAAAATGCAAGTATTGCTATGTAGCAAATACTAATAATTCCAACAAATGCTGTTATACTTTCAAGATAAAAGCAATAGGCTTCAAAATTTTGACAGTCCTTACTTTTGTATATCAGTGAGAGCTTTTAGCAGACCTTAGTTGGCTATGAATTTGTTCTCATGTAATCCATGTAATTTACACTTCATGCTATGGTGGTAGATAGGTTTTTTATTTCACTTGCCAGTAGCCTCATGAGTCCTACATAGAGGGTTGGAAAAGTTAAACAACTGAAGCTAAAAATTGTGGTGGGTGACTCAGCCCCTTTGAATTACCCATAGGGGGGCTCAGACCTCTTCTCTTTTTCTGGATATTGTAATGTGATAAGAGTAGAAGGTCTACTGAAGGTTCTCACATACATACAATTAACCAAACGTACCATTTTATATCCAGAAAGGGGGCATTTTTTGTTTAAAAATGGCATTTCCCTAAGATTTAAGGGGTTCTAAAAGCTTTTCCAGAAGGCAAGGCCCTCTGACTCCCATTCTTCTTTACTTCCTCTTCACTGCAGTTGGTTCTGCCACTGGCTCTTTGAGGCCCTCTTCTCCCTTATTTGGCTCTATAGCGCTGCTTTTGGGTTTTAGGAATTTGTTGTCATTGGCCTTTGATGGAGCTATTTTGTTCAAGGATTAAAAGACCAATGTGAGTTTTTATAAGTGTTCCACTTTTACCTGCAATTTTGACCACCATGCCAATATTTTTGTCATATATTTAGGAAATGCAGAAGTCATTGTAGCTGTCTTTGGGCCAGTTGAAGTCAGAATGAACAAAGAAATGATTGACAGAGCAACAGTTGAGTGTAACTTTAGAACAAAATCTGGCCTCCCAGGTAAAAACATGCTGTTAATGTTGAGCTACTGGGTATTATATCATTTAGACAACATATGCTAAATTGAATCAAATGATCTTACATAAATGATAACATTACAATGCTTAGGACATCTTTTGCATCTAAAACAAAAGTTTTACCACTTTAAAAGGAAGTGCTTAATTAGGTTGTCTCTAAATATAAGTAAGAGCTATGCATTATTTTTCAGAATATGCTACTTGCTTTTGAGTGCATATGAAGAATCAAATACAATGAACTCTGTTCAATTCAAACTTGTGTCATTCAAACTTCCACTAATTCAAGCAAAAGTCTCATGTCCTTTGAAAATGTCCCAACAAACCCTTATAATAATGCCTTTGTAATTTGGTTTTTCTGTATCAAAAACTGTTGGAGAACTTGCAAGATTCAGGTTATGACTATAAAATGAGGAGTTATGGATGAAAGAGACAAAATCCAGAGCTTTTTGGAAAACTCTTATAAATCCAAATTTTTTGCAATTTGAACAGTTTTACAAATCCCTAGATAGTTTGAATTACACAGATTTCACTGTGCATGATAAAAGTGCTGAAATATTTATATAATTCCTTTAGGGGTTGATGAATTAGTACTTATTTACTTTATCAATATTGCACTTACTGTTGTAAACAGGTTGTGAAGAAAAACTTGTTGAAAGAATGATACGAAACAGCTGTGACTCCATCATACTTGGTAATCAACATCCCAAAACAGCCATTACAATTATTGTTCAAGTCGTAAATGATTCTGATGAGGTCAGTGTCTCTTTAAGGGATTTTTATTATAAAAGTAGGGCCAAACTAGGAAGCATTGCCAGACAACATATTAATATTCATCCTGTATAGCATTTGTTACAGCAAATGTTTTGATCATCATAAAAGAATTGTAAGTCTGCATCAACTAAAGTTTCTAACATAACAAGTCAAAAATTCTTACATTTAACTAAACATTTACATGGAACTAATCATTGCAACTGTCCATAATATGTGTGGAGAATGAGTAATGAATTTCAGGCTTTTCTTCAAAGCAATATGTTGTATAGCCAGGTAAATCCTGAGGATATAATGCCAATGGGGCACTAAAGACATTGAAAAGGATTCATTTCTTTGAAAAATAATGTTGCATTTCCAACAAGGAGGCAGCAGGTCATTGCGGATTAGTAAGGGAGGCAACTGCCCTAGTTATTGTATTCTTACACTAACCTGTTATTTTGTTCATAGCTGGTGTCATGTGCTTTGAATGCAGCTTTTATGGCACTGCTGAATGCTGGGATACCTATGTCGTGCATGGCTGGAGCTGTAAGTTGCTTTGTATTGCAAGATGGAACAATCAGCTGTGATACAACACCCACTAATTCCAAGGTATTCTGTCCTACTCTACACCTAATTTTTCTACTGAAACCAGGAGTAGGTTTTACTATCAACGACCTGGGAGACCTAAGCTGGGTTTTATTTGCTTATAACTTATTGAATCGAGATACAGCCTTCTTTGCGGCATTTTTCAAACATTTTCTCCTGCAGTACGTCATTTCTTCCTATAGCCACCAGGCCCTGGGCTATAGCTGCAACTTTTGTGAACGGGAATTTCCCTGTCATAAATGAAATGAAAGTCATCGTGAGACTTTCACTGTTTCGACTTTGGGCCGACGGCGCATCGAGTTTTTCTATCGTGTGGATTGAAAGTCCCATAGAACTTGCTATTGTTTTCCAAGGCGGACGTTTACGCCGGGAGTTCGGATTCTCGCTTATCTTTTCAGCAATTTTTGTGAGTAGACTTAAGTCTTGCTTGTCAAGTTGTTGACTAGCGACTGATGGCGAGCGCATGCACTCGCTTTGAATAATCTCGCTGACGTCATTAAATCCGCAACTAGAGCAAACAGCCCAGAATTCCTCAAGTGTTGTTCTTTCAGTTCTTGCCAAATGGAACACTAGTCCGAGGGCAGGATCTGTCCCGCCATGACATGACCGCCAAACTTGTACATAGTCCTCATCATTCAAGGTATATTTCATTAGCTTTAGGATTCCATCATCATCGAGGATTTCAGAGAGATCGTCTCGATCGTTGTACGATGTCTTTGACAGTTCGTGCGTACATACGTGAGGAGGGTGTACTGAAATAGTGATATAAACATTACATTTAATATTCAGTAAGGTTTCTGTCGGTGGGGGAACTGGGTGGGGGGAAGGGAATGGGAAGATGACCAAAAAGGAGTCAGAGAAGTACATTCTTACCAATGCCGTAGGAGTTGAAAAGCACCAAAAGCTAACAAATATTGGATTCATACAACTCAATCAGTGATAAAATCAGTTTTTGTCTCTTTTATGTCAGAAAAAAAGAACAAAAATTCAAATTTTCTAGTTAAACGTTGGCTATTATCTTCAATACTTTCTTTAGGGCGAAATATGTTGAGTATTGTTGCTTCAGAGAGCATTCCCTACCATTAAAGAAACTGATTTAGCGCTTTGTTGTATGGTGACTTTGTAATGCAGCTACTTGATTTTGTTGGTTGCGCAAAAGGCAATGGTGTTGTCCCAAAATTGTACGAAGGGGGCTGTGATGTAGGAAATATATGGACCACGCCCGCAACTACACCCATTTTTGAATGTATGACAGTGATTTACTTGTCGCATCTGTGCATGTGAAGGTATTAGGAAAGGAGACGTATGATTTCAGCATTATTATTTTATTGATAAGAGCCTATTTCTCCTCTCTCCTTCTAAAAATGCATATTTAAGAGCTTATCCAGCCTAATATATGTTCGATAAAGGAGGGCTGATCCCCCCAAAAAAAGTTCTGATAATTTTNCATAGCTGGTGTCATGTGCTTTGAATGCAGCTTTTATGGCACTGCTGAATGCTGGGATACCTATGTCGTGCATGGCTGGAGCTGTAAGTTGCTTTGTATTGCAAGATGGAACAATCTGTTGTGGTACAACAGCCACTAGTTCTAAGGTATTCTGTCCTACTCTACACCTAATTTTTCTACTGAAACCAGCAGTTGGTTTTACTATCAACGACCTGGGAGACCTAAGCTGTGTTTTATTTGCTTATAACTTATTGAATCGAGATACAGCCTTCTTTGCGGCATTTTTCAAACATTTTCTCCTGCAGTACGTCATTTCTTCCTATAGCCACCAGGCCCTGCGCTATAGCTGCAACTTTTGTGAACGGGAATTTCCCCGTCATAAATGAAATGAAAGTCATCGTGAGACTTTCACTGTTTCGACTTTGGGCCGACGGCGCATCGAGTTTTTCTATCGTGTGGATTGAAAGTCCCATAGAACTTGCTATTGTTTTCCAAGGCGGACCTTTACGCCGGGAGTTCGGATTCTCGCTTATCTTTTCAGCAATTTTTGTGAGTAGACTTAACTCTTGCTTGTCAAGTTGTTGACTAGCGACTGATGGCGAGCGCATGCACTCGCTTTGAATAATCTCGCTGACGTCATTAAATCCGCAACTAGAGCAAACAGCCCAGAGTTCCTCAAGTGTTGTTCTTACAGTTCTTGCCAAATGGAACAACAGTCCGAGGGCAGGATCTGTCCCGCCATGACATGACCGCCAAACTTGTACATAGTCCTCATCATTCAGGGTATATTTCATTAGCTTTAGGATTCCATCATCATCGAGGATTTCAGAGAGATCGTCTCGATCGTTGTACGATGTCTTTGACAGTTCGTGCGTACATACGTGAGGAGGGTGTACTGAAATAGTGATATAAACATTACATTTAATATTCAGTAAGGTTTCTGTCAGTGGGAGAACTGGGTGGGGGGAAGGGAATGGGACGATGAGCAAAAAAGAGTCAGCGAAGTACATTCTTACCAATGCCGTAGAAGTTGAAAGCCACCAAATGCTAACAAAAATTTGATTCATACAACTCAATCAGTGATAAAATCAGTTTTTGTCTCTGTTAGGTCAGAAAAAAAGAACAAAAATTCAAATTTTCTAGTTAAACTTTGGTTACTATCTTCAATACTTTCTCTAGAGTGAAATATGTCGAGTGTTGTTGCTTCAGAGAGCATTTACTGCCATTAAAGAAACTGATTTAGCGCTGTGTTGTATGGTGACTTTTGTAACGTTTTCTTAGGCAGAGTCGACACAGAACAGAACACGTCTGAATTCTGATGTATATTTTCAAGACTGACTAAATCAATTCAAGTTACCTGTTAAGCATGCATGATACGTAATGGTGCTAATTACAGTACATGTTGAGAACCGACAGACTAACTATGGCATAGGGTGCAACTAATCCCTTTGACCTAGGGCCTTATTAACGCTACACCTTCCCTCCCCTTAAAGTGATATGACTAAAATTGTGTTACAATATCACCATATCGAATAGGAGGGTTCACTACTTGACGAAGATTCCTGGGTCTTACATTTTGTGCACGCTCAACTCTAATGTCGTCTCTGCCTGTGGCTTCCTGTTCTACCACAGATATTTCTGGGCTTTCTGGGGTTGGGCAGACTACAGTCCCTTTTAGGTTGGGCATGGCAGAGACTTTCAAATTATTGTGGTGCACAACTAGTTCTTTGCCTTCCTGGGACTTAATCTTATAGTTAACCCCTCTTCTAGAGACAACAGTATACGGCCCAACCCACTTTCTCCCAAACTTCCACTTTTTAGGTCGCCTAAGCCAAACGATACTCTGTGGCTCAATGGGGGCCCAAGTCCCCTTTCCCTGGTCATAGAACTGTTTTTGTTTTGCCTTTGCTTCTAATTGCACTTGCTGAGCTATGGATTGAGAACTACGAATTGATTGTCTAACTGCTTGCATATAATCTGACTGACTTCTGGGGTCCCTCAGGGGCACACCCAGATCTATTTCTACTGGCATACGAGCTACTCTACCAAACACAAGCT
>OLMO02000275.1:2251116-2268442 GCA_900291935.2 Cassiopea xamachana
TCTCTTTTCTTATTTTATATCTTGTTTATTGCAGGAACATACAAACTTTATAGTCATATAATTCTTAGAGTTTGTATTGTTGGATATATTGTGAGTGTTGATAAAAGAGAAAAAGTCACTAATTTTAAAGGTATGTAGAATGAGAATTTTCTTGCTTGTTTTCCTATACAGAAGGTATATCACTAAGCTTTAAAGAGCCCAATTTAAAAATTGTAATTTCACTAACAATCCCATAGGCTCTATGCTGGTAATTCAAAGCAATTGGGATTTATATTGTGTCTACCTTGCATTATGCCCTTAGCTGTTAAGCAACATGGCTTTATATGTATGATGCAAATGCTTACAAGTCACTAGCTAGCTGGTAGCTCCAAGGCCAGCCTGGCCCACCAGGACATGTCCCTGGTGGCTCCTAAAAAATCTGGGGCTATGGGCCCTAGAAGTTGCAGATACATAAGCTCCTCTCAAGTTGATCTGGAAAAATATTTCTATCATAATTTTTTCTTGTATTCACCAAGAAGTTGATGAATTGGATTCTCAGAAAAGGAGGTGAGAATAGATTTGACCCCTTTTTGAAAAATTTCCCATGCCTTTCATTTTGCCACGCTGCCACAATTTTATTTTACATGATAATTTCTTTTTAATACTATGTTCTGACTAAAGAGACAGACATACCATCTGTTGGTGTCTTTAATACAGCGTGGCTGCATAGTTGCAAAGTCTCCTGCATTCTCCTGGAGCTCTAGCTTTTCAAGGGTGGCCCCTGCTGAGCTCCAGCAACCACAAAACCTGGAAAAATCTTAAGCATTCTAGGGTGCATAGAGCTGAATAATGAAATGTACAGTGAAGGTTACAGGCCTCCCTCAGAGCCTTGAATGATTAAAAACTCCCTCATAGTTTCCTCTTTTCATCCATGACCTTGTATTTTACTGTGAACGCTTCCAACCTGCCAGAGTTAGTTCCTTTGCAGTTCCTTAGTGCCACTGCATGGCACTCCTTTATTCTCTGGAGAATAACAGGATGCTATGTGGCAGTGAAGAAAGCATTTTATTTTCTGAAACTTGGCAACTATGTGGCTGGGGGTATATGCTACTTCACCATAGAGGCAGTAATGTTGAAAGCTAAATCATGTTTGAACTATTCATCAATTTTGTACATATTGTTTTTGCTTTAGATCATTAGCTCTCAAATAGTAGGGTAAGGCCCCTTAGGGGCATGATGCCATACTAGGGGGGCACATATGACCCCAGGGAATAGGCTTATATACCATTTGAGAAGCACTGTTTTAGATGCACTATTTTTTCCAAGTTTCTCAAAATTTGATTATTGTGCAATTATATATATATACTGTTGATATATGGATAGTCGATTGTAGAGTATTTCACTGCTATATTTCAATCAGGAGTTTATGAGCCTGTTACATGTAGTAGCATTGCATGGAGGGTTAAGAGAAAAGCAACAATATGAGTATCCTGTCCTGACATAACACTATGGTCTTATTGCTAAATCTAGTTGTAGCATGGCAATATCACTACAGTGAAGCAGCTGGCAAGTGGCTCTTTGATGTGCCATTACTCTTAAGCTTCCTCAGTTTTAAAAACAAGCAGTTTGAAGTGAATATATTGATGCACCTAACAGCAAGAATTACTATAATAGTAAGCTGTTTTGGTAACATGCATCAGATGCTGTGAGGGATGTAGCTCATATCAGTACAAGCTGTGTAAAATATTTACATAGAGCTTAGGACATTATCAGGAAATTAATTTGTTTAATTTCATCAACCATTGATATTCTCTTGACCTTGCTAGCTAAGAGTTAATTTTTATGTCCAGGAAGGTATGTTGTGGAATGCAAAAGACTCTGAAGTGTACANAGCTGCAGTAGTTATGAATTAGATAGATTTTTAGCTCTTCACCTGATTATTTTTTAGTTAACTGTATTGATAGTAATTGAAGTTTCTGGCAATTCTTTAGATGATGTTTCTTTGGGTGAACTATAAGTATTGCTTTCAGACTGTACCAATAATGTAGAGAAGAGCCTACACCACAATTTATAATAACAGAAAACATAGCTGCTATCCAATATTTGTATTGCAACCAAGGAGTTAGAGTCATTGATATCCAAGTTGCATGTTCACCGCTTTGTCATGATGTTCCTAGAATTACCCCCAAAAACACAGTTCTCAAATGAATTCTCACAACATTATTGACAGGAATCCTTCAATGGTGATGCCTTTGCTAGCTAATCAAGATTTGACACTTATGCTGTCTCTATTACTGTTCAATTTTCCTCAGTTGATGATGGAACTGGTGTTATCATGTGTAGTCTATGGAAAAATAAACCAGGAGATGAAGAAGACAGCACTAGGGAAGAACTTGGCATGCTCATAAAAGTTCATGGAAGAATAAAAAAGTACAATAATGAGCGACAGCTTATTGTAGATTATAAAAGTATCCTTCTTTCAGATCTGCCTAATGATGATGTAATGCATGACATACCTCCAAAGTAGTCTGAATTTGCAATTTTTTAAAGAGAAGACCTTTTTCATTTTTTTTCATTTTATTTCATTCATCAATCAATCATAAATACAACTCAACAATTTTACTATACAGCAACTAATTTACAAGAGAAGACGCAATGCTGAGAGATCACCATTTAATGCAATAACCAACCATACAAAGGTTAACAAATATAAAGAAAGCCCCCACCACCCCCCCAGCTACATCTGCTATACTTGATTTATAACAAATTGACTCTTGACTAACTTATTTAACATGTGGTACTTGAATAATTGTTTGGGGACTAATTGTAAATTTTCTTTAATATTCTTGCAAGCTAGCGAGACAATTGAGATTTGAAAGTACCTGATTCATAGTCTTGTCTGGGTAGCCCTGAGATCAGAATGTCAAATCTTTTTTTGCTTGCGATTGTAGTTATACATTTGCTCATGTTATTTTGTTATTGGGGCTTGTATTAATTTCATAACTTATTTACAAAAAGTTCTCCTTTTATTATTCTTACCGTTACTAATTATCAATACTATATTTATTATGTAAGATAAATTAGTATTGTCTTGTTGCGATTATTTTTTTGGTTACGAAAATAGAATACTAACATTTTGCAGTACTAATATTTTAAGTCATATTTGTAAATAGTTGTTTTATATACCTATTTTAACACTCTTTTTAATGTAGACTTCTTAAAATATGTACTTTTTTGTAAGATTTTGGCTTTTATTTTGTAGATAGGCGGCCCCTTGCAAGCCAGCTTAGCTGAATGGGCCACCGCCTGTAAAAAGTTGAAATTGAATTGTAAATTGTACTATTTGAGAATGGTTCTCTTTTATAAGAACACCTAGCGTTTTTCTGAGCCTCAATATTCTTAAATTTTTCTGGTTTTGAGCCTAGACTTATTCTTAAATTATTCTTAAATACCAAAGGTGCAACTTCACGTAAAACTTAAAGGAATATATTCCAGTCTTTTTTAATGTTTTATTGCATCATAAAACCAAGCAAGGGTATACAAAAAAATATCTTGATGAAGCTTAAGCCTTGCATTATTCTTAAATTTAGCAATTTTGAGTCTCTATATTATTATAAACTTTATTCTTATAAAAAGAAGAGTGCTAGAAGCATGCAATGTGGCCTAGAGTTAATCCTTAACTCTACTCAAAGGAAAGGAACGAAATCCAAATGCTGAGGTTTTGCACTGGATGGACGTCATCAGATTAAACGAAATCTACAAATCAGAAGGCGAGAATACGAAAAGTAAAACGTGCTATTCATAGCTTTTGTATAATTAATTGTTGATAGTTGATATCTATTTCATTCCAACACTTTTTGTTAGTGGATTTTTGAATTTTTATGGAATTTTAAGTGTTGCACATGGACTGTTATCTTTATGAGTATTCATGAACAATATTCATAGTAAATACAGTACTTCCTCGATTACCCGGTCACTACTGGGCACAACCTTTCAATAAATGGATCAGATAGGCCGGTTAAGCAAAAATACATTTTGAACATCGGTGAACAAGGAAAAGCTAAGATAACTAGAAAGTGTTATCATCATACCCAACATCAGTACTGTTTGCTATAAAGCACAAGATGTTTTACAGGAACATTTTCATGCAATTACTTCTCCAGTATAGAAAATACTCTACTGTCCATATTGTTTGCTACGATGTAAGCATCAATATCTTTCGAAACCCTCCAATAAGCATACAGCTACATCCTGAGCTGCTTTGGACGTCCAGTGATTTGTCCGTAAAAACTATTCCTTTCTTGATTTAGTTTTTAAATGTCTTTGCAGCAAGATATTTAATCTGTAAATATTTACTGTAATAAAGGTATGGGAATCAGTTCTGAGTGGATGCCTTTCAAATAACATTTTGAGACCACGGCTTTATTCCGCATCATCTTCGGTTAGAATCGTAGTATCAAAGTATTTTCATTTGCAATAACCACATGTTTCTCTAAGACCTTGCATTTATTGTTCAGTTTCTCAATATTTTTGAGTATTAATCTTGGCAATAGTGACAGTAGAGAACATAAAGGCGGTGAGAGTGAGATATTTGAAGGTTGAGGATCATTTGATTTATTTGCTTCACTTTGCTTCTCCTTAACTTTCTTGTTTCATTGACAGAATGATACTCGTGATTGTTTGCAGCTGGATTGAACTGCACAATCTGTATGAATTGGAATTAGACATTCCATTTGCTGAAGGTCAGCCTCTAGCATTCAAGTACAGATGCAGTCAGTGATGAAATAAAGAATTGATGTTGTTGCCCTTTGCCCAGCAGAAGTAAACTTTTGCCCTTAGAGCATCTTTCAAAAGAGGGATCTGAATTGATATCGGAAGACACTTTAGTTGCACCCATTGGTGGTCACAAGGGACGATGCTTTGTCTACTAATTGGCCAATGAAAGCAAAGTAAGGATGGGGATTTTGTTAAAACTGGAGTATTTTGTGTCACAGTTGTTCACTGAAATAACTGTTTTCAATCATAATTAAGCTCCTTGTATGTTTAGGAAAAGTCATTTTTTATGAAATATGTTACTAACTTTCATTCGTCGTTTTCATTTATTCCACTATTCGTTCGTGGTCGTTGTCATCTATTATTCATTCGTCGTGTTATCTCTATGCTATTCCATTGTTATTTCTCCTATGCATTAAAATGTGCCCGATATAGCAGTTTAAATGTGTACCTGTCCATATAGAACCCTTTTCGTCATTTTTGTGCCATTAGTACCGATCGTATTCCATATGGAAGAACACCGAAGACTGTTAAGATTGAAAGTATTTTATTCCTGGCATTTTCTGTTTCATCATTTACAACTGACTAGATTGCTGTTCTAGGCCCATTCAGAATTTTCAGGCTCAGAAGCATTATTCGACATTTGCAGGTGGAGCCTTAGAGACGAATTTAAAGAAATGCTGTCATTTCGGCCTCGTTTGCACTGCTACGCATCACTTTTGGTGCAGATCAAAAAATGATCTATAGCAGTGTGGACGGGACCTAAAAAGTGCCACGTGTATGTAGTCCGGATCACTATTCGGATCACTATTGGTCCTTTTCCTAGANAGGTGAAAAGTGGTACAGTGAACTGCACCAATTTTGGTACGGACTGCTAGGAACAGTATAGACGGAAGGCCAATCCGGACCAATTTTGGTGCTGATCAGAAAGTGATCCGTGGCAATGTTAACGGGGCCTTAGTTGCCTAAGTGATTTGTATTTCAAAAGAATTAAGATGCTTATGGTTCTGAAGAGACGCAACAAACGAGAATCCATTTAATGTGACCTTGTTTTATTGCTTTATTACTTTTCAGGCCGTTTATTGTCATCTAATTATTCGTTGATGAAGTTGAAACGTTAGGGCTTTACTGTTCATAGCAGCTGTTCAGCGTTTATAGCCTTTATTCCACTNTCGAGTCTATGATGAGTATTTTTGTCATTTTGCCAATGGTTTCATATTGTCCTTGCATTGGTAATTACAGAAGCTTCTTATCACAGTAGGATAGTTTCATTTCTTTCCCCACCAACGCATAGTCAGGCTCTGTTTTAGAGGTTTCATTGCGTTTCCATCACTTCTAGCTGTGTTAATCACCTTCCTAACCTGCTCTCATTAATGTTTCTTTATGGAAGCTTATATTCAAACAACCAATTTCATTGTCATTCCCAGCAAAAGGATACTGTGATATCAACGTACATTTAGAATTTTCCTTGATTTTTAGCCGACAGGAACATTATTCAAGTCTATATTTCTTGATCTATGAAATATCCACTCGCTAGCTCTCGCTACACGAGGTATTTTGTGGGTAGGAACCTATGAGAGGCCCACTAATATGATGGATGTAGTTGCTTTCTTGTACTTCTCCATGCGCAATGATGCCATAGGCATCAAGACGATGCATTCTTACGTAGTTCTCCAATTGCAAGACCAACACCTCTCGATCAAGAGCACTGAGTTCGCATATGGCTTTCCGCCTCCCTCTCTGCTTGTTCTCTTCAGTAAATTTTTCACTTTCAGCAACATTGTCAAATTTCTTTTTCTTGTTTGTATTTCGCTTCTTTCCTTTGTTGAGCATACAACACAAGCACTGCAAAAAGCACATTTTGTAATGGAGATCTAGTTTTCCTTCGCTTAAGCTCCCGTGACCTTGCAGGTGCAATAAAGACTGCTTGCAGAATGTTACTCACTACCAAAAAGGGTCGTCTACTGAATCAACTTATCGTATGTTATTGCAATTTTCTTCAGCTTTCGTGTGCTGCGCAACAGGCTATCTTGTCTTCTGAATTGGCTACAACTTTTGCCTCTCACTTGGCATTTGGACTTGATTGGTTATAATGTTCTGATCGTTTACTATTCTTAGCTCTTACAAAAAGATCCCATTGCCATCTGTAAATAGAAAAATTAGCAAACTAATAGAGTTTTTCACTTGATGAAAGTTAGAGAAAATTGAGAATTAATTTCACCGCAAAAGCTATTAAAGTATGGAAAAGGAAAACTGAAATCAGAGGAATGAAACTGAATAGAGGAACTTAAAAGAAACTAAAGAGGTTATATATATATATATATATATATATATATATATATATATATATATATATAGTTTATAGTGAGATAGTGAGAGGATGTAAACATTGCAGAGAGCAGGCAAGGCTCTTCGTTCAAGGAGAATAGACGATCAAAAAGAAAGATGAATATGTTCGACAATAAGAAAATGGGGTGGCAAGTGAGCTAGTGGCAGACACGAGCTGGTAGAAACGAGAAGTGCATGAGAGCAGGCACGAGCAAGTAGATACTTAGTGTAGATAGAACGGAATGGAGGAGAAAACAGGGTCAAATTTGCAAAATAAAAGAGCATTTACAAGTTGTCAAGTGAGATAAGAAAGCTTGAACTGAAAGTATATAGACAGACGGAAAGAGAGTGTACTTTCTTGAAAATTAAACAACGCTCGCGGAAATGAAGAAGCCAAACAGTAAGTCAAACACATAAAATAAAAAATATTGAACTGTACTTTTTGTTTTATACAATATAACCAAGCAATCACACAGGATTAAAACTACAAAGAGAATGGACAGTATTATATGACATTGCTCGATGAGATACTAAAGGCACTAAAAATATGACAAAATGTCAAGTTATTGCAAAACTGCTGCTCCTTACCGAAAATGTATTTCACCATTAGAAACCTGTAGCCTCCTAAGAGCTCTATTGGTTTTATCATTGAGAGCAGCCTAGTTTTTCTCTAAAGGTTATGTCGCTTCTCACTACCAAAATATCTGCCTTCCTACAGCTCTGTGTTGGAGTTCAAAATAAATTTTTTTCCTATGACTTAAGGACTTTAAGAGCAGATGTTCTCGATAAGACAAATAGCACCTTGTTCGGATTATGTTAGAAAATCTCTCAATATCATCTACCTCTTTTTTTTCCTTCAAACACACTTATTCCTTCAAAGAGTTAAGTTTCACCTTGTCCTCAAATCCTCGTGTATGTATCTCATTGCTTATTCTATTTGAAAAGCAGCTTTTAAGATTTTAAAATACTTATGTTCTCCTATTCTTTAATGTATTAAATTTTTATAGCGAAGAGCCAAAAAGAATGCCATAATTCATTACTAGCAAAAGCCTCTTGTCATTTGCCATCATGTCTTGCAGCAGAAGAAAATCGTTGAAGATCTATTCTTGCTAGTTATAGAAATCATCATACCAGTATTGCCTTTCTATCACTGTAACCCTGTGTGATACTATAGTTCACTGATTATATATAGTGTCCTCCGCAGGGATCATTTTGTCAGTGAGAACTTGTACACAATACAGAGTTGATAGCATTGAGCTACGTTTGAGTTGCAATGAAAAGTCACTGGAATTGTATTGTTAGGACGGCTTGCTAAAGACATTGCTATTTACAAGTTTAATTACTCAATATTAGTGTTTCAATCAGTCCTTGTTTTCCTCATTCATTGATTATTAGCTTCATTCGTTCGTTCTTTGCTTGCTTTGTTCTTTGTATACTTAATTTACTCCTTATTTGATTTAACTAAGGTTTGCTTTCTTGATTCATTCCTTACTTGCTTGAATCATTTTTTCTTTCACTGACTTATTCTTAATTGCATTCTTGTTTATTTTCTTATGTTCTGACTTGTTTCTTTTTTGTGGCTTAATGCTTTTGTCTTAAAATAAAGCTTGCTATTTCTGATAGTATTTTGCCATCTGACGTGTCTGATTTGAAGTTTGATACTTTTGCTCCATAGAAATGCTAGCTTCTAAATTCTACCTTCAAATGATTTAAATGTTTAGTGCCTTATACATTTAGTAATCAACACAGTTGATAATATAGTCATTGAAGTTTTCACTGCGTCTACCAGCCAAAGGTTCTTATCGGTTTAGACATGGTCTACTTTTTACAATATTGTGAAGCTCTACCAATCAAAGTTTTATCTTGGATAAAGAGATCCATCTACCAGATATCAATCTTTTGGTATTACTGAATAATGCTCGGCTTTACCTAAATATGATATATTAATCTGTAACTATCGATGTTTCTGACATACGGGTAATACCACAATTATGTAATTCCTAGTTCATTGGTTATCAATAGACAGACTGAGTTCTATGAAATAAACGCTTTGAGTCGCCATGTGATAAAATTACTGTAATGAATCTCATTGTACTCAGTTCTCACTAACTCATCAGCCATACCAAACACTTTCATTGTCTATTACTTTCCAACCCATTCCTCCTCAAGCCCACAGCAGTATCCATGGAAATTCTGTATCGTCCATAATTTAAGTGACCCATTAGCACACTCTGATTTTCAAAGATACGCCAGTCATTTGTTATTTGGTTTCGGAATATCTTGATCAAAATTTCTGTTGAATATATAAAATATTTATGGACAACATAGACATGAATTTAAAGAGTAATTTTGCTAAAGAAAAGAGCATTTTGTATTGATTTAGAAGCAGAAAGAGTTATGGATATACACAAGTTGATGTTGCAAAGAAGAAGTAGGCCTAGTGAGTGAAGGATGGGTTTCCTAATGTTTTTAAATTCAAAACTCAATTTGCTAACAACAATATAAAAAATTCCTGGTGCTGATATAATCGAAGAGCTACTTCTCAAGCAACTGAATTTGGGTGTTGCAAATCCTGAATCTAACGCTTTGAATAGCAAGGCAATTTGACATTTCTACCACATAATATATTAACTGCAACTTAGTTTTGCACAAAGACATTTCATTGATAGCTACGTAACTCAATATGTACTTTTCTGTTTGCACGTGGATTGAAGTTTTTAACACTATGGGAATTACGATTCGCCATTTCTATCTACTGGCCATACTCACAGGATTAGGTGTCTAAGCCTGTTTTAATGCAAAATTCAATTTGTAGGCTTACTCACTCACGATCAATTTTCAGAAAGATAAAGTTTAATTATTAGAACACCAAGGTGACTCGTTGTTTCGTCTTTAGATTGGGATCCAAGTGCTGCAATGTTTACTCACTCCGTGCCGTAAATATGAATGAAAAGCCTACTGACGCCAGCACCCAAAAGCTATTTCTTTTTTCTGACTTATTCATTGGAAAAGAAAGTAAATCCATCCAAAGCTGACGTGACTTGTCATACAGGGGCATTGAAGTGGCATTCAAAGCGGAGGAGGTCTAGCCAATAGGGTCGGGATACGCTCAGTGTTGTGTTTATGTGTTGGCTACAACATCATTTTCAATGCTTTTGGAATATAATGGCAAATGGTCCTCCTATGTTAACGTCTTCTGCAACATAATGTAAAAAAGTTAGTGAAGCATACTATCTTATGCAAAAACGTAGGGAAGCAGTGCCCCACCCTCCTCCCCCCGGTTTCTACGCACCTATCATAAATCTATTCTATTTTAAGAAGTATACAACGAAGTAGAGATAGCAAAGTAAAGCTTTTACAATTAAAGCAAAGATTGACTAATTTATAACAGTGTCTTCAATTTGATCAGCTTTGTTTGCTTCACATGAAATAGAGTATTGCAGAAAAGAACTTTAAAGTTAGCGAAGAAGAGAGTGCACTAGAGAATGTTTCAAGCAAAATGTGAACAGTTGATTCTGGAAAACTTCTCATGCACAAGCAGATATACAGAAGATAAACTCAGGCATGCCTCAGCATCAGGGCAAGGAGGTAAATTTTTCTGTGGAGCATCAGGCCATGCCCTTCATTGACCACACCCTTTGGTGGCCGCAACAACTTAGTATTTCACTATAAGGGTGTGTGATAGAAGACGTACGAAAGCTTGATAAAAAGTCATAGTATGAAATAAAATAGAGTCATCATATTGCTTTGTCGGTAGAAGTGTACTTAAAATTCCCTGATCTAACCATTCACTTGTACAGAAGGAGAAACAGCTCCCGCTGCCCCCCGTTCCGGCATCCCTAGATACATTAGGTATGCAATTGCCTTCAGAGCAAATATTTGGCTGATGAAGATCTCAATTAAAACATTTACTTTGAAGAAAACTGTACATTTTGTTTATTCTCGTTTGCTTGTGTGTATGTGTGTGTTTATGAAATAAATAACAAAGTGTAGTTTAAGTTGGAAGCAGAAAGAGTGGTTCAATGACCTTTAAGCCGTTGAGATCATTAATGGTTATCATGGGGATTACGATGATCCAAGCACTAAATCAAATGTCCAGTGGTTTTGCCTTTTGAAACTCCTACTCATCTAGTACACCAAACTACGCTTCTTCAACTCGGCATGTCTTTTTTGAAGCTGTACACAATTCTGCTTCTATTGGTAGCTGAAAGTACAAGGGTAAGTTTTCCAACGGGTGTTCAACGTCGTTACAATATATCTAACAATGTATTTCTAGTGCTGTCTTGAGAGCTGTCTCTCTTTGGCTCTAGCAATAAGAATAGCAGTAATTCTTCCATTTGGCTAAGATATCGTACGTTTTGAAAGTTTAATTAGTTCTATGAGAAGGAGTTTAGGAAGTTGTTATGTTATGCTCATGATATATGCTACATCGATGTGTGTTTTATATTCTTCTTGCGCTTATCAAAACAAGAGATTTTAATGCAATAATCCTTCACACTTGCAATACAAGTTTTTTATCATTTATCATTTAACATTTATCACCACATTTTCATACTCATCAATTTTATACCTAATGTAATATTAACATTATAATGTTGTTACACGCTCCACTATTTTTCCTTTCTTATATTTCCTTCAGTTCTGGGATGTGCCGATTGGGGGCGTGGGGGAACTGCACCCCCAATATTTTCAAATTTGCAAGAAATTTGGTCAAAAGGCAGCCACGCTCCCCTCAACAGAGGGTGTCTCGGCACATCACTGCTTCAGCTTATTTACTTTACTGAGCTACTGCCTTTCATCTTCAGATAAATCCAAATGTATAGTTGAATTGTGTAATGTAATGGAGTTTAAAGGTTCTTTGAGGAATGTATTCTGCAATATCATAGGGGAGATTAACTTTTTCATAAGAATGCTATTTTTTCAATTATTAATATATCTAATTTTGCTTCGTGACTACGGTAGTCAAAGCTGCTCAGGGTACACTCTGCATGTGTGCCTGACTACAATAGCTGAATCAAAAGTCCATGACCCCCTCCCCGTTTTACTAATTTTAAGGAAATTGACTCTCCTTACAAACCTTTCATTTCATGTCCTTCTTTGTTAGCACTATTCACGCCCAATTTTCATGGCAAAATAGCGTACTGCTGTATATATTTTAGTTTTATGCTCTATGAAAACCTGTTTTTGTTCTTTCCGTCCTTGTATAATCATTTGACGCCTTTTCTTAAACTCCGACCCCCCTGTCTATTAGGACCCCCAGTTTATTTGGCACTTGAGAGTATCTCTTAAACCTCAACCCCCCACTGACCCAATAATGTGATATGCTCAGGGTAATTTCATTGCTAGGGACTACTTTACATCAATTTGCAAGTTCATACCCTCTATCAGCGTCCAAAACAAAGCCCAACCTTCCTCCAGAGGCCACTTCTTCACAAGAGGAATTTACAGCTGCTTCTCATTGAGATCTTTCATGGCAGAAGTATTTCTTACCAATGTTGTGCCATATNTAATCTTCGTGGCAGCACTAATCTTGTTTTACCCAAAGCTAGGAAAAACCTGTATGGCTTGATACTGTCAGGTTTGTAGGCCAAAAATTATGGCAGACTCTGCTGAAAGAAAACAAAGAGTCCCAAACACTGGAGATCTTCAAAAGCAATATTAAGGCCATACCTCTTGATTGCAGCTGCAAATTATGCAAAAGTTTTATTGTAAATTTAGGTTTTTATAAATATTTTGTTGTCACGTTTTTCCTATAGTTGGCTTTAATTAGCTTAGTGCTATTATAGTTGCTAATTTTAGATAAATTGTTTATTATTATATCATTATTATTATTTACGTATAACCTTCCGCATTATACAGCATTGACATAAAGTTCCCCATGTTGTTTTCCATTTGCCTCATTCCAAGTCACCTCATTTGCATGCATCAGAATTTTTCTCAAGCCACACTTTTTATAAAATCACTAGGCCTTCCTCAAAACTAGTACAAATTTAAGAAACCTGCCTACAGTCCACAGTCTTGCAGCCGTGGTTTTTTCTAGATCAGGGGCAGCCAACTCACGGCTCTAGAGCCGCATGCGGCACTTTACATGGTTTCATGCAACTCTTGCCATCATATTGATATGTGTGTTTCTAATATATGTTTAATACACTTCAATTCATTGGGATATTTTTGTGTGGGAGGAAGGTATGGGGGTGGTGTTCATGTGTCCCATGAATTTGATGTGGCTCTTTGTGCTATCACAGTAGAGAATGTGGCTCTTAGCCTCTTGCCGGTTGGCCACCCCCGTTCTAGGCTCTACCTTCTGCATGTTTCTTCATGGATCCGTTCTCCTATTTCAGCAATCTTGCGGAGGAGGAGTATTGAGAATAAAAGCTGTACACTTTGAAAACTACCACTCGCAGCTCTCTACTGGAAGCTGCTGCGATGGCACAGACAGCATAACCGGTTCATGCGATTTGTGTGAATACTATTTTAGATTTTGCTTCTCCTTCTTCAGAAAGAATAACTGCACACTGCTAAACGTAACCACCCATGTTTTGACAAGTTCTGAGTTCTATCTTTTTCCAACAAGTTTCCGTTCACGTCAGTCAAACAGAGTACTTAACAATCCAATGATTGCTGAATTCGACAACTGGGTGGTAAGAACTATATGAACATCTTTATACTTAATAAAATCAACAAGTAAACAGTAAGGCCCTGGCCAAACGACCCGATTTCTCACTCGATTTTTTACTCAACAAAAAATCGAGGGAAAAATTGAGCCGTTTGGCCACCTTGTTAAGTGAGTCGAGTGGAGTCGAGTGATGTTGAGTGAAGTTTGATCTTTGTCAAAAAAAATCGAGCAAACGAATTGTTGTTGAATGAAAATCGACTAGTTTGGCCGCCTTGTTGAGGAAGTTGAGTGAAAGCATGCGCAGTAGCGTCCCATTTGGCGGACAANAATATGTACGATAGTATATATTTTTAGCTGATATGCTTAGCGGAAATATGAGTAGTTGAAAAGTTGAGTGAAAAATCGAGTTGTTTCGCCACACTTGCTCGACTACGCTCAACTTTGAGATCAAATGTTGAGGAAAAAATCGAGCGAAAAATCGAGTCGTTTGGCTAGGGCCTAACGGGTGAAACCTTTGGCCATTTTGCTTTGGAGGTTTTTATTGAAAAATGAGTAGACTTCGTTGACTTATTTTGAAAGAGTCAGAGACGGATGCTTGTTTGAAAATTTATATTACTTCAATGTTAGCTCATTCATGAAATTCTGCATATTTTTACATTTTGATATTCCAGCATATGCAATGCAAGCACAAAAGGCTAGCCATCCGTCTAATTTCTTTATCACTATTTCACCTTAACGTTTTCATTCTACTCATATTATACTCACCTGGGCTCAATAATGTTACGCTTATTCAAAATTTCAATCTTTAGTTGAATTTCTATATAGATGATGTAGACGAGATATATCTTTACTTCCCCATTATTTCACATGCTGGTTATTGCTTCATCGTTTTATCACTTGCAGCATTTTTCTTTAGGGAGTCTTATCACTGGTAGTCAACGTGTTTGATGAAGATGCTTCCAATACTACCAAAGATGACCTTGTCAGTCTAATGATGCAAAACATTACCTTGGTAGCAAGCCACTTTGGCAATGTGCAGAGCCAGCACCCAGTGGTATTACTTGGAGAACGAAGAGCTTCCGGGGTAGTCCCAAAGCTAACTCTAAAGTTAAGGCAAGTCTCATTTAACCTTTTAATTCTTCAAGGCCAGCAAGCAGTTGGATTTCTTAGGAGCATTTGTGCATTTCACCTTGAGTGCAAAGCTAGATTCACTAATATTTTTGCAGATAATTCAAAGACGATTAAACACGTTTTCAATTTCCGCACACATTTTACACAAGTTGCTCTCAAAAGATGCCAGATTTACGTTTCATCAGCAAGAACTTGGAGCTAGTATCAAATATAGTCAAGTGTCTCACCAAAATTTAATTCACCAAGTCCTTTACAATACCTTAGAATTAAACAAACCAGATAGCATTACAAGTGTAGTATTATAGAGCATCGAATTATTATTATATGAATTACCTAATTAAGGCTCTTCAAAACTTAATCAACGTTAGCACTATTACATTTCGAAAAACAACTTTTATCTCAATAACAACTGAACAAAACAACTCAACAGCGTGCACTCTTTCTAAAGAGGTGCGCTTAACCGTGAATGCTTCTATTGTCTTTATCAAAACACAATCGTTCAACAGTGTCCCCTTTGTTCGATATTAGGAATATTGAAACTATTGAAATTATAACACAATATACAACAACAAGATGTCATATATCAGGTTAAATGACCTTATTATAGATTGCATTCTCTCAAATTCTAAGATGTCTTGCCCCATGGCCTACTAGTTTGCTCGCACCTTCACATCCACAGTTAGCTTTCATTATATGGAATGATTCAGATAAGGAGTTCTCCTTTATGCAGCTTCCTCTCAATAACAATGGCTGAAAGCAAGTTCTCATTAGGATTAACATTTACTGTAAAAGTGTGCTTTTCTTCTTGTCATGCTGCGTCAACAGTACCTTGAATCCATTTTTAGTGTGCAATGCGATGAATTCTATCTGGTTCCAAACTGCTCGGAGTATTGCATCGATNTGATGCATCAGGACATTACACATGCAACTATACCAAAGGATCACGTGACTGTCACTATGGATGGTATGGATCGAAGTGTGATGCTCATTGCATACCACGAAACGATACTTTAGGACACTATTCGTGTGAGCGAAATGGGACGAAATCTTGCCTTACCGGTTGGATTGATACATCTACAAACTGCACCAGAGGTTTGTTGTTAGTCTGAGAATTATTAAAATTACTCTACAGAATTACTCTACAGTTTACTGAAGCAATTTTTCATACATAGATTTACGAAACTGAAAATTTTTTTTGTTCGCCTAGAGTTATCTGTCTCAAATATTTTTGCAAGACTACTTGCCAACTCTCCCTATTTTCTACAGCCGAGATTTATATTTGACATTCCTTTTACTTTGGGAAGTCGATCAGCAAAAGCATTAGGTATATTTCTTCATTCTCTTTAACAGAAAATTCAACCAAATCAATATCGATGACCACTGCAGTATCAGCAGCAACATCCAAGAAACTCACTTCTGCTCTTTTAAATACAGAGCAGCTCCTTCAACAGCGTTCAGTGTTAGATATTACTGCTAGTTACATGGAACCTATGCCATCAAGATCATTGCCCAGAAATTGTGATGACAATTTTGATTGCCCCTCAGTAACTGCTGATAGTACAAGATTAACTCAGTATTCTTACAGGAATAACCGAGCTCTTGTTTTCAGCTCTGAATGGGTCACCAGCCACACTAGAGTTCAATTTGATGAAGACTCCCACCCAGCATTCTCCGTGTTAATGGGTACATATAAGTTGGAACCTATAAGTTCCTACATAAAAGTAACTGAATCATCTAATAGAGACGATGTTGCAAAGACCAGTGATGTGAAAATGTTTCTTCAAAGTTTAGAAAGCACTTTTTCCAATAGGGAATTCTTTTCAACAGTAAGAGACCAAATTGTCTCAGCTGAAAGTGAAACAGAAACTTTGCAGCACAAAGATGGGGTTGCTTCGAGTTGCACAAATGTGCAATCATTGAAGTTGGCAGTGCGTAAAGGGAATTCAGCCTACACTCCCAATCCTTATCTTGCAACAGTTCCAGATCCAAAGCTCTATCGGTCCATGCGTAGGACAACAGAAAATAGTACAATATTCAGCGAAGAATCGCTATTTCCCGCTGCAACTCATAGCATCACAATGTCAAATGAAGCAACAGTCCGTCCATCTCCTTTCACTTTACCAAAACATCAGATTACTTTATCTACAGCTCCTTCATTACAAATCCCATCGTTGGTATCAATTCGTAGTTCTACGATTCTTGAACAAAAACAAACTCGAAAACAAGCCATGGCTGATAGGAGAAGGCTCGGTGGAGTGTGGCAAAGAAATAAGTATTTCATTCTTGCCACTATTGGTTTTTTTGCCTTGGTAATAATGCTTGCAATTGTGGTTGCTAAAATTAAAAGGTAAGTCTTGCAAACCCCTGTAAGCTTGGATGACATATACACGATTTTTTATATAAGAAAAAAGTTCATAAGAAAATGAGGTTCAAATGGTCAAAAGCTTAAGAACATCTTAAGAAAATCACGAGGCTCAATTTCCAAAACTTAGTGTTTTT
>OLMO02000275.1:2270994-2296319 GCA_900291935.2 Cassiopea xamachana
TATTGGAGAAAAATCGATATTCGTCATTATTTCATTCAAAATGTTAAAGGTGGAATTCAAATTCAAGCATACAATATTACTAACGAAATTGTAAACCTAGTCAGAAAAATTTAAGAGAATTTCCGGTTCAATATTAGGGAAAGTTAAGAAAATTGAGGCTCAGGTAAAATGACGGCTTTCTTAAAAAAATGCGTGTATATCTTGCTACTTTCTATATGTAGATCTTGAAGCTAATCGTATCCAGAACACATCATTTTCATATTGATCCTAACTTTTAACGTCCAGAACCTATTTATTGAATTGTTTCAGAAGTATAACAAAGAGCAAATGGCATGGAAAAACCATCTTCAACTGTAGCAATTGATAGACTACTTTTAGTGCATGAATAGTTTTTTATATTAATTTAACAACCTAATCTTTGCCATGAAATTCCTAGTTAATACGTGCTCCTTGATTCCCATCATTTGTTCAGACAGAAATGTCTACAGTGGATTAGAAAAGTCCCTTTATTTGAAGCTTTCATTGAGCACAAGTTGCATCTTCTTTGAAAATTTCAAACAAGAGTTAAGTTTTTTGCTTCGCAGGAAAAACAGAGTTCAAAGTTTGAAGCGAAATACACCCAATTGCCATGACAAGTCCTATGATAGAAGCACAGTTATAGATGGGGATGATGTTGATACACACAATCCATATATTTTGGTGCATCACCCCAGTAGTACAAACCTTAGCATTGCCAACTATCGATCCTGCGCTTCTTTTAGAAGCAGTGAGCCACTGACACAAACAGATGCAGGAAGCTGTTCAAGGTCATCATCGTTTCTTGCTGCAAAAGCACCAAATGATGCAATGGTAGATAATTGCATAGTAGGAGATTGCCAGAACCACGAGAAGAAATGGCCAACGATTAAATGCTGGACGCCTGAGGAAGACAAGGAACGAGCTTGGAGAAACGGTCCACTTGTCATGCAGAAAATGGAAGATGAGCACCCAACAATAGATTGCTCCATGACAAAAGGGAACAGTAGTTGTTCGCGAATGGGCTGTCGTACACCAAGAGAATTACCCTTAGCAAAAGAGCGTTCTTCAGTAAGGAGTCACGCCTCGGCAGGGAAGCGCCCCTCCGCAAAGGGGGGATGCTCCTTACCAAGGGAGCATGCCATGCCAAGGGAGTTTCTCACCCCAAGGGAATGTTCCACACCATCAAACCATCATAGCCCTATTATCATCCAGAAACAAAATCCATTTTTATTAAGAATTACAGATGGTGCACAGCGTGGATGTTCATCATCCAGAATATCTGGGAGAACAGAAAGTTTTGAGATGGATCGAGTTCAGCACATTTCAAAAGGTCATGATGCAGATTGTAAGTTCGTCTACCGTACCTCGCAATCTGCGAGAATACGAAATTCAACTCAATTTCCAGCGGAAAGTATATCTGAAAGGGCTGCAAAAATTGATCAACGAAAGCCAACTGCATCTGAAGGACTGATGGGAAGTCAGATTTCCTTTGATAAAGCACCAAAAGACTATCCATCAATTCTGCTCACTGAGGCTAGCACCTGCTGGAACATTTCCACAGACCTGAACCTACCGTCATCATCAATAGATAGAAATATATATGACAATGTTTCATTAAGCTCTGCTGACACTGATTCTCGCTCACGCACAAGTATCCAAGAAAGTCAAACTCAAAGCCAGTCGCTTTTACCACCTTCATGGGTAATGGTTGTCCAAAAATCATCAATTGATCCAAAACAGGTGCCAAAAGGAGATAAGTCCAAATCAATGAAGTCGTTCTTTCAAAATGCTACAGTCTATCATTCCAAATGACGTCCTACTCAGATTCCTAGAATTACAGCTGATTGTACTGCAAATTCTCAAAAAGAGAAGGGAAATATTATCTCAAATGTTGTTTACACTTTAAATTGGAAATTTAGCTTTACTCTATTTGTGTAACAGAATTTCATGTTGTTATCTCCTTCGAGGACATTTGAACAGCGAAAGATTAGATTTTGCCAAAATGCTCTACTGGAAGTCATGAATAGATTGAGTACAGTATACCAGGGAAGTAGCAACTTTAAATCAAGTTGAATTTGGCGTTTTGTTATTTACCACAATAGAGCATTCAGATGGTAGCTAGAATTGGATAGTGCAATAGAATTGGAAGGTAAATTGAAGGCCAATAATGTAAAGAGTTGGTTCTATTATTAATCTTTTCTTTGAAAATCACAAACTTTATGATAATTTGGAAATTGTTTTCTGTTTCGAAGACAATACATTTGTATCAACGATTTTTGCAGTAAAATGTTTGGTTATCCTCACACTGCCAATGACTAGTTTTATGATAAGTAATGTTTATTGAAATAAGCCTCTACTCTATTTGGACCGCTCATAGACCAATTTGCACTTAACCTGTAGGATTTTGAAACAGTTACCAAAACTGGATTACTTAATATCGTGTTCTGGTGTGCCACAAAATAGGTAGTAATTTCTATGATATTTTTGCAATGAGCATCTAATATGGTTGAAGTTACAATTACAAATTTCCAGGAATTTTTCATGTCAGAATTTAATTAGGTATTTCGTTACGACTCTTGAAAAATTGATGTACATAATTCACCTTCTCACTTTGATTCATGTTGAATGAGACCATGATATAGAGTTATACTTTCGCCACTCCTTCAACAGCTTTTGATTAAGTCATATACAGTATATATTGATAAAGACAATGTGAAAGGTCGTTACTTTAAAAGACAATGAAAATTAAGAGTCGTAATAAAATTGTCATGGACTGTTTTTAAGTCAAGGAATACTGAGGGGAGCTTATTATCGAGGGAGACTTATTACTAATACAACCTAAACATTTTACACACATTGTCTTTTGCATTCCCTCTGCATTGCTTACATTGACTCTAGCAGCTGCGAAAGTCTATTCACATTAGTCATAGTAGTCATCCGGGTCAGCTAGTAGTCCTGGAATATCGTCCAAGGAAACTTTTTCTTGTCGGATTCCTTCAAAAGGATCAGAATTCTGTAGGTTTCTAAGATGCAAAAGTAACTCTGTACATGTCCTTAATTTTGCCTATGTAATCTCATCTGGAAGTATTTCACATGCCCTAAGAGCCTATTTTGTTATTGAATTCCACGAGATAGGGGGGGGGCTCAATAGAGAGGGGGCTTAGTTCCAATCTCGGTTTTAAAGTAGGGATTTACGAGAGAGGTAGAATTATCAGGGAGCGGGCTTAATCGAGAATTTACGGTATCTGCAAAAATTGTAGAATTAGAAGCTAGGGACTCACATGTTTACTCAAAAAACCCTTTTGCTGCGCAGAGGCTAACCACTTTTGAGCTTTATAGCAGTGGATGTACTCTTGAGGGTAATCCCACAGCTACAATGTTTCCTTACTTAATGTGGGTCCTTGAAATGGCCGGCTTTTACATTTCATAGCATTATCAGTAGCGATATTAGGTATGGCATCTTGGCCAGTGTCATGTAAACTGAAGCGAAATGTTGATTGTTTGAGAGCATAAACGTAAGAGAGGGTGTACTTTCCGTTAGGGGGGGGGGTATTTTGACTTTTTGACCAACCGCGGTCGCTAAGAACAAAAAAAAGTCACGGAAAACACTATGACCAACGCCCTTGCAACATGGCAGACTTTTGACTAACTTTCTTGTAACTTCAAATATATTTGTGAAGGGACACTTCACACTACTCTCCAGATCTCTTTCATCATTCGGGCAGAAAGTGTACAGCCTCCCTAATATCCTTGAGAGTGCAACGTGAAATCGAACAGAAATATACAACAGTTGCAAGCTAGCATGTAGCAGCCATTCTTATTGCCATAGTTACGTCACCAAAGTCTTTGATCACTGAATGGCCAACGATCACAGGGGACACAGAAACCACAAAAGATTGCTGGAAATTTCCATGTGAAATTGTAGTAGAAGTTCACCGAAAGGGGTATTTGGTTAGACCATTCTTCAACACCACACAAGATGGCGAAGTGGGGGCAAGGAGATCCGAGATGGATTGTAGAGGAGCGTCCAGACTCTACAAATGTTAACAACTGGCACTGGTATGTGTGTTCGGCCAAGCTTGCGTGGAACTCCAATTTTTAGGGCAAAATGTTGTTTTTCATTTTAGCGAGTAATTAAACGACTATGTTGTCAATACTTCTATGCCACTTTAAAAGGCTGTCGCAAGCAGAAGATAGGGAGAGACCTTAGGCTTTGCAAGAGTTCGATATAGCCTATATTGAACTCTCGATGCAACAGTTGTATTTTAATACACCGTAAAATGCTGCCATATTTGCATGGACGGGGGTGTATGGTGTGTAACACCCCCAATATTGTCATACTATTCGGTAAATTTTGCAATATAGTACCCGCTTTTTGTTACTAATAGGGTTGGTTTGTAGTAGTTGAGGCTTGAAGTTTCTCCAAAAATTTTAATGTTAGGACATGTGCGGTGCCCAACATGCTAGGCCTATAATAGGCCTTAGGCCTACTTGGATCGCACTGCAAACTTCGCAATCTGCGCCCTATATAATCTTACCCTCCCCCCCAATGGTGATCTCCTAAATCAATCCCTCTGTGTGTGTATACGTAGCATATATCTGCAGCCTTAACATACAGTGCCTAGTCTAATAGTTATGGTTTCCACTGCCTTCCATGCTAGTAGAAATTTTTTTTCTCATCTTCCACTATAGGACAGAGAAAAATGCGACAGAATGGTCAAAAGAGCGAATAACTGAGCATCTACTCAGCATAAATGTTAAAAATGAAACAGGTATATTGTTAATTTTACAGCTAAAGTTGCTCACCAATGTTTGGTCTACAATAAATGCTGTTATAGATAAGGTAACAGCTGCACCTCATTACTACTGTAAATCATTGAACTGGCCCCCCTCAAACTAGCCCCCACACTAGAGCTACAAATTTTTGATAAGCCCTCCCTTAAATAAACCCAAACCCAAGCATGTGACTCCTAAGGAGCTAATTCAAAGATCTACAGCATTTCATCTTGTGAAATGAGCTATTTGCTTATCTCACGTAAGATCTCAGAAGCTCCATTATAAATTGGTTACATGAACTTTCAGTTATGGAAGTTCATGGGGCCACTTTACAATGGAATATAGAGACCTGTATCCATTGCTGAAGTTTTTATCTATTTGGCAGAGCTTTCAAGAGAAGGCAGCAAATAGTGATTTATCACCAGCTACTTATGTCTATACTGCTGTCTAATTTGACTTAGAATGATGTAGCAAAGTTCATATAATGATTGGCCACCTATTGGGCATAGCGGTCTTCTATTCTTGATTATGTGCTTACTGTGAATATTGTTGAATGCCCTGATCAAGGTTGTCTAAGTTTCTTTTGTACAAAAAGTCACATTTAGTGCTGAAATGTAAATGCTTGATCTTCTTTTGCTGCAATAGGGGAATGGAAAGTCCGTGAAGTTACAAAAGTTGATGGCGAAGCATCTGCAAAGTATGTTTTTGTGATCATAATTAGATTTTACATTTGTAGCCATAAGCATAGGAAGCAGGACATTATGACTACAGTCCCTTTAGGTGTACAGAGATCCATTTCATTTGAGAAATTTTGCCCTGAAAGAACAGTACCAGATTTTCTGATGTATTCTGAGATTTCTTTGTTCTTTCAAGGGGAAAGTTTATAACACCCTTAAGTTTAAAGTCCTCTTTTGTCCATGTTTTGTAGCACAGCATTAATGGCACTTGAGCATCCTTTTAGTATAGTGTCTATTTGTTTTGCAAAATATTTTTTCCAAATTGGTTGGTGACTTCTGAGTAGCTTTAATAATCCTTCAACAATATCTGTTGATTGTAATAAATTTGATAGGATTACCCAGGGGTGAAGCTAAGAACATTTTTGATGGGGTCCACAACCCCAATTTACTAACAAACAGAATTTTTTCAAATCCAATCTGCCAAAAAAAGGACTTTTCTCAAGTCTTGTCACCAATACAAGGTTGACAAGCACTATTGATATTCAGCAAATGTGCTGACAAGCTAAATATTGAGGGTGCAGCAGCCCCTCCCCTACACCCCCTATTGCCACACCCCTGGGCTGCCTGCTTTTATTTCTGCAGAGATTGCTTATTGCAATATACTGGATTCACTAAATGTAATACCAATTTATTCCATTTTTCAGCAACCGCAAAGCAAAACTAATATTCTTTTATGAGTTTGTAATCAAACTTGAATGGAAAGGTAAATAACTTCACTATCATTGAGATTTTCACTATACATTTGGCAAAATTCCTAAAGAGTTATGCTTACTTTAGGTTATGTACTGGAGAGAGTTTCTGGGTGTGGTGCCGTGTCAGGGTCTAATGTTGGCTGTCATGTGTCTGAAACCAGCACAGTCGCCCGCCCACCGCAAAATGTCCACAGCACCACACCCAGCAGTCAATGCCAGACCTTCTAAGTACTTCAGTCGCTGTCTTCCATTGATTTTCCCTTCAAGTACCAGCTTCTCCAAACCTCCTGTCCTCATGACATGTCCAACAAACCGTAGCTCTCTTCTTCTGATTGTATTCAATAAGCTTCTTTCCATACCCACCATATACGATAATCTCATCATTTTACGATAGCACCACAATTCCAGAGCATCCAGCCTCTTCCTGCAGTTTGAACTTATGGTCCAACTTTCACAGCCATAGAGCAGAGTTCTTAGTCTTAGCTTGATGCTGAGCTTCTTGTCTGCAAGAATAGTTCTCTTCTCTGTAAAAGCCTTCTTGGCAAGGACAATTCTTCTTCTGATCTCTTTGTCACATCTGCAATCTAATGTGATAAGGCTGCCTAGATAGTTAAACTGATTTATCTGATCTAGCTTTTCTCCATCTAGGAAGATGTTACTGCAAGGAATTTTGGTCCTTATGCTCAGAACCATGATCTTCGTGTTCTTCTTATTGATTGTCAAACCCCCTTTTCCACTTTCACTTTGCAATGAACTTAGAAGGTTTTGTAGACCTTGTGTGCTGTTGGCCATTAGCACTGTATCATCAGCATATTGGATTGGAGAGCATTGATCTTAATCTTTCTGTTGACACTATTTTTGCGCATGATCTTTTCAACATACAGTGAGAATAGATCTGAGGATAATACACACCCCTGACAGACTCCCCAGTTAATATGAGCCCAACTCCTGAGCCCTCCATTACTTGAGATGGCTGCAAGTTATTCTTTATACAGGTTGTTCTGTAGTCGAAAATCTTTTTCATCTATTCCAAGCATCTTCAGATCTTTCATGAGGATTTCATGCTTGACTCAGTCAAATTTTTTCTCATAATCAATGCATGCCATATGCATATCAAGTTGCATCTTAATTGATCTTTCTCTAAATATCCTGAGCATAAAGATAGCATCTCTTGTACAACAGTCTTTCTTGAAACCGAATTGCTCTTCACTTATTTCCGGCAAAAGTTTGTTTCTCACTCTTTGTATTATAATTCTGAGGATAATTATTGTGATGTGGCTCATAAGACTTATAAGATGGTAATTACCACACTCAATTAACACATATGCACTTGAGCAGTACACTAACAATGGACTTAGTTCTGGATTCTGAAAGGTCATTGGAGTTGTAGTTTTCAAAATCAATTCTGTTTCTATATAGATCATTTGTCCAAGTGTTGTTTCATTTTTCAGGCTCACTAAAAGATGAATTTACAAATCATCAAGGTTATATTGAAGTGACAAATTTAAGTGAAGAGAATGATCCGGAAGACTTGGATGTGAGTTGCAACTTTCTGCTATTCATTAGCATGCTTTATTTGAGTGATATTGAAATAGAGATCAGTCTCCAATCTTTATGTGTGAACTCAAATTATCATTTACATTCCAGGACACTATCTTAATTAATGGACATGACCCAGCATATGCCAGTTTAGAGTGACATAGCATTTGCTAAGATTTGGTCTCTGACTGGTTTATCGGCTTCCCACAAACTATTTAGTGACAGCAAGATGCTTATGCAATCAACTGTTTTTACACTTTGTTTCCCCATAACATTGAGCACCTTAGCTTTCTTATTTTCCAGGTTATTGTTTCAGTGAAAGAAAATGTTGAAGGGCACAGGGAGATGAAAGCTTTTGTTAGGAAAACAGGAATACCATTAGTGAAAGAAAAATTAGCTAAATATATTAAAGAACTTAAGGAAGGTTTGTTTATCAGCCTATGTATTCCTTTACCAGTTGTTAACCACCTCTAATGTTGTTATATGGTGTAATTTCTTAATTTTTAAATGTGTGCAATGGTACCTTTTCTTTCACATTTGTCTGAAAGTTGAAACAGAACCCTTTGTGTGTGAGCTGAATCTATTCTTACAGCATGTTTTTCTACTTGCTTTTTGAATTAGGCTATCTGTTTTATCAACTGACTGCTTGAATATGATGATCACTCCAGGATTGCAATTCTCTCTTTGCATTTGCAGCCCTCACAACACCTTCCAGAGAGTAACTACTTCATCTTTCTGATCTTTTGATAGGATGTGAGTTATTAGTAATACATTTAGGTTTTTTGTAGGACCTTAACTCCTTTTATTCTTTATTTTTCACCTTACAAGAGTGTCATTCTACATCATTTTCTTTTAGAATACAGCCGAGGCCTCATTCTACCAACAAAGAAAAATGGAAAAAGTAACCAAGCTGCACAAAAGACTGTGCAAGACAAAAAGGTTTGTTACTCTTTGTTTTATTATATTGTATAAAATACCTATTACTTACTTTGACATGTTACCATCTGAAGTAGATACATTATTTATTTATCTTTTTATTTATTTGCATATACTGTATTTCTTCTAATGAATACTGCTCTCTTAAGATCACTGCACTTCTGGCCAAATATTTGTAAACATACCATCCTTTAAAAAATGCCACATTGTAAAGCTCACATCATGAATGAGGACTGTGATGGAGACAGTGATATTGACATTCTTTGATATTTTTCAAACTTTGAACAAATATTTTTTTGAGTTTTGAAACATTTCTCACAGTCTGTTATGCTTAATTAGGAATAGAAAACATTGGGTAAAGTTACATTTTTCAGTTTCTAATGAATGCCACCCTGTAAGGAACACTGCCTTCTAATGAACATCATATCATGAAGGTTGGCTTTTTAAAGAACAGCATGGTATTCTTTAGAGGAAATATGCTACCTGTATATGAAAGGCCATGATGGATATGCCCAATGTGATAATTCATTTTAGTTTGTTTACTTGGAATCCTTTTATGTGTGTAGCATGACAACTGTTCAGAAAATTACCTCTCTTTGCTACCAGTCTATTAATATATATATACATATATATATATATATATATATATATATATATATATATATATATATATATATATATATATATATATATATATATATATATATATATATATATATATATATATGTATGTATGTATGTATTCCACGTTTAATGTTATAGATTGGTTTGGAACAGCCAATGCAAGCTATGACAAGTATGTAGAACTTTCATGCAAAGTATCTCAAGATATTTTCATTTTGTAGTAGTGCTATTTGCTTCCTGATTATTGTTATTGCAACAAGCTTCTATTCTATATTTCTGGTTGATGTTTCTGGCTGTTATTGTGAAAATTGTCATTGTTAGGATCTTTTTATTACCATGAGGCAATATTTCTTCCAAAGTTTCAGTATATATTCACTCAGGCATGAGGAAATAAGATTATATACATGGGGTATTCACTTTTTATGTAATACCAAATTTACCACTTTTTAGACCCCCTTTTCCCTCATAATTTTCTGCACTAAAGCTCTCCATATGAATAAAACTATAGTGTATCAAGTCCATATACTCTCCTTCCCCCTTAGAGGCAGTACAAAACAGATGACTGATTCCTAAAAAAAGATCAACTTAATACAGTGGCTAACAGGTGTCCAGTGAGATCTAGAAGTAAATGTATAGCTTACTTAACATGTAGCAGATAATGAACAAAGCACTACCAGGCCTCTCAGAATGCATAGAATACTAGAAAAGCATAAAATTTCAGACTATGTATGCATTTTCTTAGATTAGTATAAAATAGAGTGACTGGGTTGAAATTAGTATGAAATTTCATACCTTTTTGGATCACAAAAATAATTATATCTTTATTTTTTACTTGATAGGATTATGGCTTTGAAGGTTGACAATGTTGTTCTTGATAATGCATGAATTAGCTAGCATGCAATTGTTAATTTTATTATTACGGCATGAAAAAGCGGCAACATTCTTTTGACATTCTGGTAGCTTTTGTCGTCCGACACTCGTCAGAGTATGAAACGTTGGATAGTGACCGAAAGGTTAACCGAAATGCATTGCCAGATGCAGTTATATGTGGACTCTTCAAGTGAACAACGGTTGGTAGATCCTACCTGGCCACTCTTGGGGCCAATTAGACGCATCCTATCACATGTAACCGCATCTGGCTATATATTTCGGTTAACCTTAATATCCGACGTTTCATACTCTGACGAGTGTCGGACGACAAAAGCTTTCAGTATGTTAAAAGAATGTTGCCGCTTTTTCATGCTGTATTATTATTATTAAAAATGTTTAAGTAGGGTAACCCTCCGGCTACAGCTGCTTTACAAGAGGCCCTCCATTTCACTATAGACATACATGATATAAAATCTACTACTTATAATAATGATTAACGACGATAAAAAGAGAAAGAGAAATACCTGCTTCCAAAATATATAAAATAATATGAATCATAATAATGCAATAGCATGAAATTGAAAAATGGTACCGTAGGATAGCATAAATATTAGGAGATTATATCCTAAAGTAGCATGAATTATGATGCGAAAGTGATATGATGTCATAAAAGAAGGCGTTGTTTTTGCTTGGGATGCCTATGCTACAATCTTACGGTTTAAATTACCAAATATAGATAGTACATTGTAGTACTAGCCAATGAGAAAATATAGAACCTAAAGTAAGCATTTAAACTGAATAGAGATTAAGTTTGAGTGTCAGTGGACTTGTTGATGGAAAGCCGCATGAAATATACTTTTATACTGTAGTCCCCCTCAAAAGTCAGCTCCACTATTAATACTTTTGAGATATTTCCAGGGTAGCCGCTGATCTTCTTTGCAAGCTCTAGTTGTTTCATCTTGATTTGCCGTCAGTAAACGTTCTTCTTACAGAGTTTTGTTCACAGCATAATTTTGCATTTTCACAGCCACAGCAAAAGCTGAGAATAGATCAGTGAAAGTTGAATTAGAGTTGAAAGAAGAATTTAAAACTTCGGCAGGTGAATTATATCAAGTGCTAACAGATGAAAATGTAAGCTTCTTTGTATTTGCTGGTTCGTTTGTTTTCTCAAGGTAACTGTTGCCTCTGTTGATTTAAAGCACATTTTGTGTGTTTGCGAGAGATAGAGAGAAGAAGAGGAGAGGAATGTAGTGAATTATATTGCTAGTTTCATTGTTAGCATTCATTGATAGTCTTTTTATTTATTTGATATTTGTTTGATTTAACAGCGTGTTGCAGCATTCACGAGAGAGAAAGCAACAGTTGATGCAAAACCAGGAGGGAAGTTTTCAATTCTAGGTGGTAACATCTCCGGAGTATTCGTCGAGTTGATACCAGATAAAAAGATAGTTCAAAAGTGGAGATTTTCTAACTGGCCTGAAGGTATTGCAATTTCATTCTCATATTTCTCAGGCTACCCTCACGTCTCCTTCCTTTTCAATGACTATGTATGAATTCCTGCCATGATCTTCTAAGTGTTCATGTGCCCCAGTAGATAGGCCCATGATTCCTTGTAGTGTATTCTGCAATGGCTATTTTGACTCTTGATGTAGTTAGCCTTTGCTGATTGATTTAAAATTCATCCACCTCCCCATTCTATTTGGCTGCCTACGAAAGTTAGTACAGCATTAAAATTGTTGAGTGTAAGGTTAAAATGATAGTATTTTTTTGGTTTATCATCGAAGAGCTTCCCAATGCTATATCTGAAGTCCGTCCAAGATCTAGAATTCATTCTATAGCAAATAGAAAATTTCTGAATGACTCGATTTTTTGTGTGAACCGTTTACAAGATGATGTATTGGTTATTTCTAAGCGAATTAATATCTCAGAAACCGTAGGCAGTTAGAGATTCAAGTTCAATTGGTTCTATATTTTATGGCAACTAAACGTGATGCAGGTCGCATTAACAGTTGAAGGAGGTCGGGTGATGTACCACTTTTTTCTGAATAATTTAACGTGAATTTGCCTGTAATTCCCTTATGATGCTTCCCTTTTCAGCTTGCTATTCAACTGTGACTATGAACTTGGTGCAAAAAGAGGACTGCACAGTGATACAATTAAAGCAATCAGGAATTCCTGACTATGATATTGAAAAGACAGAGACAGGCTGGCGGAGATATTTCTGGGAGAGCATCAAACGAACTTTTGGCTTCGGGGCAATGTTGTTTTAGTGTTTCACAGCAAAATAGTATGAAGCGGAGCACCATCATTACTGATATTGCAATTGAAAGCAGAGTATATCAAAGTGATATTGTATGGACAATATTGTGTATCTCAATCTAGATCTCCCCTCGAATTTGATCTGTATCGCTTTGGTATGATGGCAGACTATTGCGTTGTTGATGCAGAAAGATGATGTTGTGCTAGAAAATGAGTAATTCAAATTTTTTCCGAGCCTCATTATTTTTTAATTTTTCTGATTTTGAGCCTTGAATTATTCTTAAATTATTCTTAAATTTAAGTGATTTTGAGCCTCAGTATTCTTATAAACTTAATTCTTATAAAAAGAGTGTATTAGATGAAACTATATGATAGGCAAGCTTCGTACGACCTGTTTGCCTGTAAATCCAATGATTTTTTCTGTAATCACCAAGCACAAAGTAGCTTAGGGCTTATGGTTGGCTACAAGTACTCTAACATTCGTGACTGGTAGTGTATTACTAAAGTTTTAACAAGATGGGCTTAGAGCAGGATTGCCGAGATCACATCACACTCAAAATCGCTCCATTTCATTCTTCGATATTGCATTGAACGCCAAGTCTTTGTCAGTTTGTATCATTATTTTATGCTTAGAGCAAAGTAACATAACGCGCTTGCATATTTTGAACAAAGTATAAAAATAAAGAGAAGTTTTCCAAAGAGTTCGCAATTAAGGCGGGCTGCTCCCCCAAAACTTCCTATGAACTTAAGGAGGGCTGCAACCCCTGATCGTCCCTAGGACTACAACTTTGCTTGGGACTGTTGGCTGCTGCAAAGTATCTGGATCCTAGGAAAGCTTTTCTCATTTAATTTACAACTAAAATTACTCCCTCCACTTTTGTCAGAGTAGAAATTCCGCGAAGCCTCATAGTTTAGTCTCTACCTCAATATATAGCCTCGATTGAAAACTGATTATTCGAAAAAGAAAATAAAGATCAGTGCAGAGCGCAGGTAGTGATAGAAAGGTTAAGATGAAACGAAAAGCCACGAAGTAATTGAAATACGCTTTTGGCAATACTTTTAGCAGGAAAAGTATATAGAAAATTCTGTTAAAGCGTTATTGCGCCCAGAGGATAAAGGTAGAGGTAGAATATTGCTTGCGTGGATGGCCAGAATAAGAGGTTAAGACAGCATGAGAACAGTCATATTTTTCTATGTTGCTGCCCTCGTGTTGTTAGTTATAGCCGCGCTGTTTATTGCACAGAACAATCGAGATTACCTGACCTCGATCATTACCCAGTTTGATGATGAAAAGGTTGGTCCCAATTTGAATACTAAGTTTACTAAGCCATTCTCGTGTAAATCACACAATGTTGTTCAACATTTCTCTCATGCTAAGTTTGTATCTTTTCATTCGTCACATTGTATAAAATTTTGTCATTTGCTAGGTAGCTTCCGAGATTCAGTTGTCAATCTAATGGCTAAGATCTGGAATGTGTAATGATTTTTCAATTTTGTGATGCTGTATTATCATATATTATCTTTCTAAGTTGGAGGAAGATGTCATAAGCTATGATGAAACTTCACCAGCAATGGAAACTAAAGAAGACAATGGAGATTGTCCATTTGGGTTTCAGTTCTTAAAAAAGTGAGTGTTATTTGTCCTGCAGAGCCTATAGAAGAACATTCATAAAAGAGAGTTATGCCAACTTTCTCCAAGAATGTCTTCTTGGCCCTGAAGTTACATACTCTAGATTGGTTATAGCATTTCTCCACCAGAAAGAATTAGAGAAATAATTATAAAATATATTTATTATCACTCTCCTTGTATCACTCCCAAGAAAATTGTGTTTTTATTTCTTACTGACATTCTATTAACATTCGAACATGACCCTAGAGTGAAGCAAACTAAGGAACATGTCAGTTTGGTGTAGTAAAACTTTAATTTTTCATCTGTTTGTTGTTCTTTACCCTACTTCATTTTTATACAATTTTTATTAATTCTTTTGCATTTGTTTTTCAGTTTGCTAAAAGTTGATGAGCCTGATGAAAAAGCTCCTGTACCAAAGCAGAACCCATCTCAGTCACCCTTTATTGGTGCAATACGCCAGGGTAATTTATGTGCTGATTCCATGGATGCTTTGGAGGGAGACACAGTGGGTCTGAGCCCTTGCCATGGACAAGGAAGAAATCAGGTACTGGCAATATTTGTTGCCTTTAGTTTTAGTACAAGGTGATGAATCCATGTAGTATCTTTTCTTCAACAAAAGCATTGCTAGTCCAACTAACATAAAGTTTGGCTTGCATATAAGTCAGATTATGTTTGACTTAGACATAGAAATATTAGCAATGAATAGCTGAGCTGGAGGCAGCATAGTCACAACTATAATGTGATAGGGCCATAATAACATCAAAACCAACTTCCTATAATGCCATTTAATGAGATAAAAGCACATACTTATGTCTGGTGCAAATGGTTTGTGCACTTCCATAATGAACAGTAATTCTCGCCTACTTGCCAGAGTCATCATTTCAATCTTACTTTACAATATCAAGCATTTTTTCATGTCCTCTGGTACTCAGTTCTCATTCTTCTCTCTTATATAACATTTAAAGCTCCAAAATGAGGCAGTGCCCAATAATATGCTCTTCTAGCCTTCGCACATTTGTTTGACATCAAAGACCTTATCAAAATGGCCAATCTCACAATCTCTTAAATGATTAAGAATTCCAGGGGATGGGTTTCCTCTATTTAAAACCATAATCAAGCTGTTCTCAGATGTAAGAAAGATGAGGTGTGTCCTTCAGTATGTTTCTTTTGCAAAGAACATTGACACCGTGTTATTTGCTATGTTATTTTAAGTGCAGATATCAGAAAACTCAGGCTCATGCAAACATCCAAATTATAAAATCTGACTTACACACAGAAAAACTATAGCATTTGTACCAAGCAGGCCAGTACCATACATGCTTGTCCAATTTGTTAACATTTCCAGCTTGTGAAAGTCCAACTTAGGTAAGTTTGAACAAGTGTAAAGTTTTTTGAAAAAGACAAGCATAAATAAACATACACACACATACCCACACACCTGACCACACCACATTTACAGACTTGTTTGTTTCTATTTACATGTTTTTTTAATAAGAAAATCATTATTTTGCCTGAGCCTCAATTTTCTTGACTTTTCCCAAAATTGAACCTTAAATTTTCTTAGATTTTTGTTAACTTTTACTGAAACAATCTGGCTAGAGTGGTTTACACTTTCATTAATAATGTTGTATACTTGAATTTTTATTCCATTTTTAACATTTTGAATGCAATAATGAGAAAATACAGAGTTTTGGCCTATAAAACACTTAATTTTGGAAACTGAGCCTCGTGATTTTCTTAAGATCTTGACAATTTGAGCCTCATTTTCTTATAAACTTTTTTCTTATAAAAAATGTGTATTTATTCTGTGTTTTTCAGGAATGGACTTTTACTGAAATGAAGCAAATAAGAAATGAAGGACGTGGCACACTGTGTTTACAATGGGATAATGAACCATTTGGTAAAAGATATACAGTTCTTTTTCATAATTGCAGCAAGGTTAACATCAGACAGGTAAGCAACCAAGTATAGGCTGTTGTAGGCTTCTTTAGCTGACACTATGATTCCTTGGGTTTGTACCACCTTGTTATTGTATGATCCTCTGGGCTATGAACTTGTAAGCAATTCTATTTGTTAACAAAGTGAAGAGAGGAAAGAACAAAACTTTTCAATTTGCTGTCTGCATGGCTGGAAAAATTGCACAACCATGCTACCATTTTTCAGAGGCATATTTTTAAATCACACTTTAGAAATTTTTTTACATTGAACCCTTGATGTGATATTTTGATGAAAACCATGTGATGATTGGGAGACACTGTTGCAAATATTTTCATGTTTAGAGGCATAGGAAGACTTTCCCTGCCTTTTATGCCTGCTTTATACCTTGGATTCTTTATATCAGCTTGGAGTTGGAGTAAATTTGTGAGCAGAACACTATAAAAACCAGTAATACCCATATATACCATGGTAGATGTAAGAGAAAAAAATGCAATAAAACCACAATATTTTCTCAAACTACTTATTCATTAACTAAGGAAATTTCAACCAATTACTTTGAAGTAATGGTTATACTACAATACTTCTAATGTAAAGCCTGGGTCAAACAAATAAAAACTTCACCTAGCCAAAATATCCAATGTTTTGTGGACAACTGCACTTTGCTCATTATAATTTGGAGCAAGCTGACAAGCTCAATGATCCCATCAAATGAACTCAACATCACCCTCCAACAAAAGGAATATTTAATGCTTTTTTAAAAGCATTTTTTGTTGCCACCAAACAATGCTGAGCAGCACTGAGCACAGCTCAGCACTCCTGCTTGGCAAAGTAATGTATTTGTTTGACATGGGCCTTTTGCAATTTGTGTAAAGATATATAAATACCAAGGTGCACCTTGCAGGCCTAGGACATGCTCATGATGGAATGCCTATTTTTGAAATGAACAAATTTTTGAGGTTATTTTTAAATTCCATACTTCCTGAAAGTGTACTATATTGTGAAAATACTCCGTAAGACTTTTCACATCTTTTCTGTGGTGTAAGTCAGTGTTGTAAAACTTGAAAGAATTCTACTTTGTGTATTACCATCATGCCATGTTTTCTCTTTTAGAAATGGCAATTTGACAAAACAAAGAAGCGAATAATGCCAGCAATTAACCACAGACTTTGTATCTCAAGCAGAAAATCTATTCTAATTTTGGTTACATGTAACCAGTCATCAAAATATCAGAAGTGGGATCTTGTATTGACAGAAATTTTAAACATTGAATTGCATTCATCTGAATAAAATTAAGTCTTTTGGCAAAGCAGCAAGTGGATGATGATTATAAGTGGATGGACAAGCAAATGAACCTATTTCTATTTTCAGTGAAAATCCGATACACAAAGTTTTATAAGCAGCTGATTTATAGCAAACAGAACTGCAGTCACAAAAATTATGAAGTAACTTCAGTTCTGTACAGATCTAGGCATAAGCAGATACATTTATTTTAGTTTGCAAAATGTAAAACACCTATCTATTTATAAAGCCTGATTGTGTGGGAGAATTCAGCAGGTTGAAATTGACAATACCATTTTCCAAGACTTGGAGAGTTTTGGAAAAAAAGTTTTTTTAAAGTGGTTATGGAAACATTTTGGATTTTTGTTTGGAGAAATTCTAAAATATTTTAGACTGGATATAGCTTAGTGTTGTATTAAATACTGTATTTGTTGTTTGTTCATTTTGCTATTTATAATGTAAAACATAATCTACAAAAATTCATAAAATGTAGCATTGAAAATAATGTTTTTCTATCTCCATTGGGCTTCTAAATGCAAACAAAAATGTGTTTAATGGTTTTAGAAATTTGTTACTTTGACTTTAGAAAAGTTTTGGAAATATTATAACTTTAGTTTATATAAACCCAGCAAATGAAAACAAAGTTAATTACATTCACAAAAATAACTAGTATGAAAGATGCTTTTGAAACAATTAAGTAACCATTACGCAACCTATGATCCAACTTTTGGCTAAAGAATAATTAGATAATTAGCTTAAGTTCTGAGCATTTCTAAGCTGCTTACAAAAAACTGTGTAGTTTCACATTTGCTATATATTTTGAATACATCCATTACTCTGAAGCAAATGCTAGATAAGGCCCAAGTCAAACTTCACTCTTTTCATGCACCAAACCTAAAAGGTGGATTACTTGCATGAAAACAGCGATGTTTGACTTGATTAGGTGCAGCAGAATGAATTAGGTGATACAGAATCAATTTGGAGTGACAGAAGCAGTCACATTATGCGACATTGGAGCAACTTTGAGTCACACGTTGCTCTATTCATGTGCCAAACTAAATGCATAAATTATGCTTCAGAATTTGCTGTGTGAAAATGAGGCAAGGCATGCGTATTGTGGTCAAGTTATTGTAAGGCGACACTCTAAGCTCTCCTGAAGTGTTTGTCATCGCACGTATTCCAGAATAACTACTACCAGCCATTGCATTTCCAAAATTATCTACAAGAACATTGAAACATCATTTCTGAATGTGTACAAGTAACAACATCACTGACAAAAGCACTTAAATCTCAAGCTTTCTCCAAAGATTCAGGAGATGTTGATTATTTACAATTATTCTATCTCTTCCCCTGGAGATGCCAGAATGATAGTGGGGCTTGGGGGGCCAACAGGAATAAAAGGGCACCAACTAGCATAGGCTCCTCTTTGGAACACCACTTAGCATGGGTGGTTCAATAGGATCAAAGGCACCTATTTGGGACATTTTCATTTCATCTTTAGCAGGGGCTAAATTTCTCACAATTATGGAAATAGCTCTCTCTTCCAATTATATACTACTTATTTATATAGTGTCTTTGACCTCCATTGTATCATATCAAAGTCTGAAAAGGACTCTTGTTGCAATTCAAAAAGGGCACAGTTGCTCCCCCTGCTCTCCCAAATGAAAGGCAAGAAGGGCATTTGCTCCCTTCTGTCTGCCCTCTCCAGCACACCTGCCTTCCTCACTTTTCCTCCGATCATTTATTTACAATGATTTTACTGCATTCCACAAAAGCCAATTTTAAGGTGCAGAGAGCATTAGGAATAGGGCCAAGATGTTTTGTTGCTATGCTTTCATTTGCCAGAGTTGCTTGCTCACTTGCTTTTGATTCAATTTATATTAGGAGCGGCATATTTAAAGCAACATTTGACTCAAGGTTGTTCCAGTGTCACTCCACTGCCACACTCAATTGTATTTGATTCGGAGCATAAGAAGAGCAATGTTTGAGTTGGGCCTAAATCACATTCCACATTTCATGCTAGTGTGTATCCAAGAATCATAAAAAAGAACCATCTAATATTCCACAGCAAGCTTGTTACGGCATGCTGTTTGTGGTATCTAGCACTACATCTCCCTAGGTAATAGAAGCTTTCAATCCACAAATATTCTTCTATTTTCTTGTATGAAATATTAATTCTTTTTACTCTTTGTAGCACTTGCTAATCCTACACTAAATTTACCAGTTTCTACCATATGCATTAATCAATTTAAAATGTTTTTGTTTTTCAAAATACAACATTTAGCTAAAAATAGGTCCACTTGTTGGTGAAACATTTCTATTCAATATGACTTTTGCTATTCAGGTTCATGCTGTGGTGAGCAGGTAAAAGTAAAGTAGTTTTTAAGAACCAACAAATAATTTTTAAGTAGTACTTTTTCAGTGCTTCCTTGACAGAAGGAAAACACTAACTCTGCTATTCCATAAGCATGCCTCTACTTTATGTGCATTAGGACACACCCTACCACTTAAATATAAAAACCCAATGCTATACTTCTTATTAAGCCCCTAGCTCCTTCCTTGAAGAAAAGAGTTTGAATTTCTGTCTAACTGAGTTCCTATCACAATTAATGACTTTGAGACCATTTCTATCTTCACCATCAATACATCTGTTTGTTCCAATCAGGTTCAGCAAGCCATCTTTGTGTGTCCATTTCTACAAGGATAAATGATACCATAGGTACAGATTACTATGAAAAACTGCAAAATTGCTTGTTTGGGATGGGCAAGTTGCTGCAATGTGTGGAGGGGGATTGCCCAACCTGGGATTGCCCAATCTGGACCCAAAACTGGCATTAGTAGATAGAAAGTGCCTTCAGAAGCACTGACAATGTAGCTAAAAGTCATATAATGGAAACACTTTTTATGTATTGGAAATATACACTACTAGGATGTTTTGCCAGCCCCCTGGTGATTGCAACCCCCAGCCATGTAGCTTTGACCCTTTTTCCAACCTCCAACTATAACCACCTTCACTTTCTATTCTGGACTGGAGAATACTTTAGAGCATATGAGGTTGATTCATCTATGCCAAAAAGCTAACTCTATTAGAATTGCACAGTGTAGTAAGACTAAGCAAAACTATCTATAATATGGAATTTCGAATCCCAGATATATACAAAATATCTTCAGAGTCATCAACAAAAAAATAGCAAAAAAGTTTTGCTACAAAGAAGAAAATGCACTAAAAATTTTACAATGATATAAACTGCTGACAGAAATTGTAACAGATTGTACCTGTTTGTACAAGATGATGTATTTTATCTAAGATAGCAAGTGTATTAACCTGTTCTTTCACATTTTCATTGCATTTTTCTAATGTCGCTAAATTACCATTCTCATTTTCACCAGCTGCCTGGATGCAAACATCATCATTTTTCAGCAAGTGGTCTTTTGTAATGTGCCAATGCTGATAGAAAGTTGAATAGAGTGAATCACATTTGAAAGTATATAAATATGTATGTGGGCATATATGGATAAAATCACTCAGTGTAAATGGCAGAGCAAAGATAAAAGCTAGTTTTCAGTCTGGCTCTCACATGAAATATAGCCATCCAAACAGGCTTAACCTCTATAAAATATCTATTAGAATATATACATAAACATACTATAAAGTACTAAAGCTAAATAAAGCAAAAACTATGTCCAAGGAAAGATGAATCAGGATAAAATATATGTTGTAAAAAGGTACCTTCCAACTCTATGTATAAATTGAACAGAATAGAGAGTTACATGCTATATAGCAAATGGTAGAAATATGCTCTTTGTAATAAAATACCTGATTGCGTCCTTCTCCATGGCATTCCCAAAGTCCAACATTTCCTGATTTGTGCTCTAATGTATCCAAACACATTTTTTCACCAAATTTTATTTCACTAAAATATAAACATGAAAACTCATTGCAAGAGTTCATACAAGAGGTCATACAAATCTGTAAGATTTTAAACATTTTTTATTTAAATTACAAAGTCAAGTTATAAAGTGACATAAAAATTCTGCTAATATTAATTTAATTCATCAATATGAGGATTGTTCAATACACTTTTCTCAAATAAGCAATACTTTTATACTTCATATTTCATTTCAGATAGCTAAGGGGAGGGTAGCCCTTCAGCTCAGATGCTGATTTTCAAGGGACCCTCATATAAAATAAAGATATCTACCAAGATAAACTAAACTGCTATATTAAACAAGAAAAAAACCTTACTATCATCAAATGTTTCACTTAAAAATATGCAGGGAGGGTGCTTGCTTTGACTCAGGTTAGAGGCTGTTCCATAACTTTGCACCTTTATAAGAGAAGCATTTTTGTCCACTACTTGTTCTCTTCAATGGCAACCTCAAATATGTTTCAGTGTTATGGAGGCTATGAGAGCAGAAGGTTGAATTTTCAGAGAAGTCACACAGGTATTGTGGAGCTAACCCAATTAGAGATTTGTAGAGCATTATTTCAGGCTCAATCTTAATTAGTTTGTCAATGGCCTTCCAGCCAAGTTCTTCCAGAAGTTTCTTGCTTGGAGTGTCATAGCTGGTATTTGTAACAATTCTGACAGCACAATTCTGAAGCTTTTGCAGCTGTTTGATTTCATTGGAGCCTGCACAACCCCATACTGAGCAGTAATACGTAAAGTGAGGCTCAGTAATGCCTGTGTACAGGGTTCTTAAAGTTTCCCTTGGCAGTAAATTTTTTGCGTGCTTCAAGAAGCCTAATGCCCTGGAAACCTTTACAGATACAGCCTTGATTTGTTCTTTCCAATCCAAAGAGTAATCTATTTGAACTCCAAGGTAATTAGCATTTTGGACAACTTGAAGCTCATTTCATGAATATTTAGGTCCAGAACTCTATGTTGGTTTTCAAGCACTCTATGTTTTTGCTTAATAGCAAGAAGTATGGAATGTGTTTTTGCTACATTCAGAGAAAGTTTTGTTTCCTTGTAGCCAACTGTTGAGTTTCTTGAGGCCAATATTAATAGCCCCATTCAACTGAGCTATACCATTAGATTGGTAGCACACACTGGTATCATCAGCATACATGGAGACATTACTATCTTGGAGAGCAAATCGGAGATCATTGACATAAATGAGGAAGAGAAAGGGGCCAAGGCATGAGCCTTGTGGCACTCCAACTTCAATATCCTCTGTCTCTGATTCAATGCCATTAACCCTGCAGGATTGTTTATGATTTGCAATATAGGATTAAAACCAGGGCAGTTCAAAGTGCTGTACACCATAGGTGGTAAGCTTATTGCAGGTGATTTTGTGATCCATAGTATCAAATGTTTTTTAAGGTCAATGAATACTATCCCCACAAGCTTTCCAAGATTATAAGAATAAGCACTCAACTGCTCAAAAAGTTAAGAAAGTTCAATACTGGATATTTGATACCAGAAATGGTTAGGATTTATAAGCAACATGCTTTCTGAACCCATTGATATGTTTACTGGGGGTGTGGGGGTGTCACACCCCACCCCAATATTTTTGAAATTGCCAGAAAGGTGGTCAAAATTGTGTCATGTTGCAAGAGACTTAGCATCTCATTGGCCATAGTGTTTACTGTGACCTTTTGTTTTAGTGACAGTAATTGGTCAAATAGTCAAAAGCCCCCCTCCCAACAGAAAGTGTCTTGGCACATTTCTGTCAGGTGATAAACCATGAATTTACCCTCTAAACTAAAGAAGATATACCATGCATTTACCCTCTAAATTCAGGCTCCTCCTTTACAATATCAATATCCTCCTGTTGAGTGTGTACATCTTTTGTAGTCGGTGTAGTCTCTACTTTTCTATACTGTTGTTCCTTTATAGTACCATCACCTACTGTCACCGTCGTCTACGAAATGACAAAATATTCTATCATACTGCTGTTTCATGGGAGGTGGGACTAAAATTATCCAGTGTATCAAATCAAAACAAAGCACAAAAACATCAACGACATAATCAGTGCTTGAAGTACATACTAAGAGCTCTAATGGCAGAACTTATGTGGGGTTGGTCTCATAATCACAGACGCACAATTCTGCAATATCGCAGATTCAGTTCCCTGTTCCTCTGCTGCTGGGAAGAAAAGGCCGGTCGCATCTCGTAAGCGTTATGGACTTATATTTTATTAATAACGTAATACCAATCAAATACTATAATATAGGCTGAAAGCCTATTACAGATCAATTCAGAAAACTATTGTTGTTGTTCCCAGGCTATGCTTCAGAAAAACATGCAGCAGATGAAAAGCAATTAATACGCAATTGCGTTTTCCACAAGCAGTGAATACTTTAGAAAGCTGCGCCCAATGATACTGTAGCTCATATTTGCAATCATTCTCATGCAATCTTTGAATGCAACGAATCCAAGTCTATCAATGGTGTAATAGCTTCTACCACCACAAATAAGTTGTAAACAACATTTTTATTTGCTACCACAATAAAGAGCTTTTAATTGTGAATTTTTGTGTTACGTGGACAACGCCAAGAGCTAGGCCTAATTTAAACAATAAATGCTAGTTATCAACGTACCAAAGTCCTAGTGGCTTGTCCGCTTTCTCTCATATAAAAAATAATAACTATAACCCCCCAAATAGCGAAAATTGAAAGAGCAATTGTTCGTGGCTTCAGCATTCTGTTTTCTTTCTTGATGTCTTGGCAAAACACTGATTACCACACCATTCCGTTCTGCCCTTGTGCACTAGTCCAGCTTCAATTCTTTGTTGGAAAGCTGCGTCAACGCCCTGGATGTTGATATCCCTGTTGCTATGTTGCAGTATGTCTCAAATAGTGGGGCGCGCCCCAGAAAAGGGCACGATGCACTGCTAGAGGGGGCGGGATGCAATTCTAGAGGGGGCGCATATGAAGCTGTGGAACAGGTATACAGATACAATTCTTCTAGATAACGGTCTTATTTATAGCGAGTGGGGGGGGTGCGAAATATTTTCTCTTTCTATAGGGGGCCCTTGCAAATAGTAATTGAAAAGCACTGCTATATCAGGGCCGTAACCACGATTTTTATTTTGGGGGGCTTAGAAGTCACTATTGGAGGAGGCCTCACCATGGTTGAGGCGGAGGAGCTGAAAAATTTATTTTAACAAGAAATTATTGGGGGCTCCAGCCCCCCTTCCCCCCGTGGTTACGGCACTGTATATGGTAACCCAAATGCCCCCTATCCGAAGGACGTAGCTTCAGTATAGTTGAGGGGGGCATTGGAGGCTTTCCTTGTGAAAATATTGTCTGTGATCATTATTTTTTTCTTAGTAACAGTAGGTGCTCTAATAGTCCTGGATCCAATAAGTTGCCCTGCAAAAATGCATCGTAAAGCTGTGTTTGGCCTGCGAAATGGCAAAATTTTCAAAGTTAGTGGGTGGCTCATCCCCGTACCCCCTTAAGTGTCGTCCCTGCACCCTCCCCCCAACATGAAGCTTACCCACTAATGGCTTTGGCACAACGCTTCAGTAACTGGAAAGAAGATACAGATCTAGCCTGCATTTTTAGATACTTACAGGAAGTAAAACATAAAATTAAGATCAAGCGAAAAGCTAGAAGTGGTATGAAAGGGTGTGCTAACTGTGGAGCGTGAGGGGTACAGCGATGTGCCTTTATGGGGCGTGGAGCAGGGGTGGATACAAGGGGGGCCAGGGGTGAGAAAGCTGGTCAAAAAGTTGGCCATCCTGCAAGAGAGTTGGCCACAGTGTTCTCCGTGACTTTTTGTCTTTTAGTAACAGTAGTTAGTCAAATAGTCAAAACGCCCCCCCCCAGCGGAAAATGACAAAAGCAGCAAGAAATTTGGTCATGATGAAGTAGATTCATTATCTTGCTAGTTGTTTCCTCGCCTTGATCTTGTTTGTTTCTAGCAGTAGTAGCTATTAAGTGAAGCAAGGGGGCGCAAAGCACCCCCCAGTTGCCATCGAGTAGGCAAAATAGTGGTCCAGAGTCTAGATAAACATTTAATTTTAAAAGAAAACCGCATATTTGCCAGAGATTAAATTTTCTTCAAACTATTTTCT